>JBBDHI010000008.1:19401466-19417321 GCA_037177115.1 Craterocephalus stercusmuscarum | reverse complement strand
TTAAAAGTTTCTCATCCCCTGTAAGTTAGATATACAAGCTCAGACATCAGTCCTGTTTCGATGCCGAGTTTAACACCTCATTATAATTGAATAAAATTAAAAATTAAATTTAAAAAAATTTAAATAAAAAATCACAGCAATGTGATCGGTATCGGTGATCGTAGTGATCGGCACTCAAGGGTGATCGGTATCGGTATCGCTGGCTAAAAGTATGATCGGAGCATCCCTAAATGAATTAATAAGTTTTGATAAGCTAATGGTGCGTTCAGACCAAAAGCGGCGAGACGCTCTTGCCACTCCAAGTTGGATGCTCCTAAATAAGAAACTTGACATTCTGGAACATTCTCCTAATGCTCTCGATGCGTGTCAGCAGGACCCAGATGTTTTGCTTTTTTTGTGTCTCTACAGTGGTGGATGTAATGCTTGGCTTTATTTATTTGCTCCACACGGTCCTTTGTGTTCCTGTCACGGTCATAAATGGCAGGGTGGGCACAGACGGTCATGATTAGTTTGTCCCCCATTTCTGTCTTTTGTTTAGTGATGAGGACAGATCTCTCTGATTAGTTGATGCTCCGCCTCAAGGAGACAAAGTTCAGATTTTCCAGCTTGAGTGTCAGTCGCTTTTGACATGCGGTGAGAGCATCCGACGCTCAAAAACGCGCTGCTTGACTGCTCATCGCGCCTTGACGCGCGTTTACATAGACTTTTCATGTAAACCTGACACTCTCGCCGCTTTTAGTCTGAACGCAGCATAATACTTAACTTGACTGGATCACACGCAGTTATTTTCCCTGTGACTGAAATATGAAATTACTTCTCAGATATACTCTTTATTCAACAATTTGAACAAATCAACAATGTAAAGAAATTTTAAAAAGCGCACAAATTATTGGTTCATTGGGCGAACAAACTGGAGGCTGAAGTCCATTCCACTTGTAGCAGACTCTCTCAGCTTCCATTTCAGTCAATGTCAGTAGTTTATGCCCTGTAAAAAAACAGCACCTCAGTTTGCAGCTCTCACCGTGTGCCAGGTGTTGATTTCATTTACGGCTGACACAAAGCTTACTAACACTGGTTTACATGTGTATAATGCACCTACTGCTGAGTCTTGAACCTTCAGCTTTACCCAGCTCTTAATTCTTTATGCCTCTACACTTGTGTGACATACATGTAACGGGATACAATTACAAAACCAAACTTCAATGTGATGTCATATTTGGACGTATATAGTCTATACCCCTTAAATAGTCAAAAACAGTGAGAAAACTTGTGTAATAGCCTTTACACAAAGGTGTGCAACTCCATGGCAATAATTAGTGTGCTTACATACTTTCTTACACTGAAAGATCTATTTTTTGCATCACTGCAATTCTTCAGCTTCCTTTCCCACCTTTTCAGTTTGCATAGAAGTTTGATAAACATGACACTAGGAGATGGATTTCCCAGCTGACCTAGCTCTGAACTAATGGGAATGTAGAGCGTAACAAATGCTGGTGCCAGTACAGGGCTGGCTCCGCTGGATGTGCAGGTGGTCCTCCATTCCCCTTGTCAACCCCCACCCCCTCACCCCATCGTGGCCATGGAGACTTGAGCGAGATTATTTTGGAGTTCAGGTTACAGACCAGCTCTTTCACAACCCATTAGTCACACTCCAATTTCTATGATAACATTTTTTTTTTTTTACTATCCTCTCACATTTTGTAAATGTATACAGAGTCTTTTCCATTCAGACTTAAAAGGTCACAGCATGTTTTTTGTAATTTCTTGTCGTCTCTGATTACTTTCATCCTTAACAGGGTGTTGTGCCCATGGAAGGCTGATGTCCCTCAGCTCTGTTAGTTTGAAAATTGTAGTCTGTTTGCTATAAATTATGAATAAAAGGTTTGCAGTAGACTTGACAGGAAATGTTGGTTTCAGATCTCAGACAGTTCAAAGGATTTCCCTCTAGACAAATTCTTTGTTTTCTTTCAAATCCTGGCTCTGGCTGAGCCAATAATGGGTATTGATTGGATTTTACTGCTGTGTTTGCAAATGGTAGCCTTTGTGTTATTGAATCCAGAAAAAGAATCAACACTTTCAGACAATTTTTACACTTTGTTAGCTACTGCATGTGTGAAACTGCATGTAGGCTGTGAGCTCCCATTACGCAGTTTGTGGGACAATAAAATTTAAAAACCAAACAAAAAAAATATGGTTCATGAAAACTGTACAACAGTTTTTTAAAGGATGTTGAACCATTGCCAGCTTAAAGCAAGATTTGATAAGACTAACCAACTAGCTGAAGATTTAAAGATTTGCTTTACTTCCCATCTTTGGTTATTTGTTTATTGTTTAGTTTCTTCATTGAAATTGCCCATTTAACTCAGGATATTTGACATTTAGAGTAATTTTCCCATTCACTGGAGCGACAGAAGGCTAGTCAAGTTAATTGGTGAACACAGCAAATGTTCACTTTAGAAGTGCTGACCATCTGGAAACACAATTTCAAGGCCTCCCCCCTGAAAAAGGGGCTTCTAAAACACATGATTTCTCTAAAAATGGAAATGTTTGAGGTGGACACTAATTACTTTACACATAAAGTATTTTAAGATGAGACAACATGCAATATACACTACTGGAAGTCTTTGATATTCCTTTGTAGTTAGTTTTCAAGGTAGCATGTTTGTTTTTCTTTTACATTTAGCTAAAGGCTGTTCCTCCTTTTTGCTTCCACCCTGTCTTTCCTGTTGTAGAATGTAGTATTACCAGTTCAGCATGCAAAAAGAAACTAAGCGTGAATGTAAATATAATTTAATTATCTAATAGCACTAATCGGCCTTGGAATGTGAGACTTCAAATTTGCTTTCCAAACATAGAGAGCAAAGGGAAGTTGTATGTTTTCAGATTGTTTTAGATGCCACTTTTCATCCTGTCAGACCTTATTAATGGATGGTCATGATTTTAATTGCACCCTTTATGTGGCAAGGATAGTTATTAAGAGTGTCTTAAGGATGCAGATCTTGTTATAGATCGATGCGCACAGTTTGCATTTAAAAGTCAAATGTGAAGGATCAGCATGGTCAGATGTTTTCAGCTTTGCCACATTGAAACATAAAGGTCACTTTGAAGAGACAAGGGGAACCAGACCCATTGTCACACAGTGACAGAGAGGTAGCATTTGTGCACCGCTGTGCTCTTTCTAATATCGTCAGAGATATAACCGCGGTGGCAAAACTCATTAAAGAGATCAAAAGTGATCTGAACATTTTCCTAGCGGGGAGCCGATTTATAAGCGTACACCAGGCAAAATGCATCAGGAGATGGTGGGGGAAATTGCATTACGGTTCACTAGCACTTCAGTTCGGGGTTGTCCGATGGGATCAGCTGCATGGCTCAGAGCAGAGATCAAATTGTGGAACAAGGAGCGGCTGTACCTTTTCAGCTGTCTAACTTTAAAGCATGCGGCACCTCTTAAAGTCTGATCTGTGACCATGATGGCATGCTGTGTTTACTGGTTTGCGAAACGTGCTTCGTGACCTACAGTATGGCTTTGACCTCTGCCTGAAACATTTGATTCCAGGCTGGGAAAGTGGGCTTGCTAAAGGGTGCTGCAGTGTGACCAACCTGGCAGCCCATTTTCTGCCACGCATCAGACAGTGGGGAGCCTTAATGGAATTTTTAGTACGCCTAGGAATGCAGATTCATTTGCTACTGCTAATGTATACACTGTGATAGCAAAAAAAAAAACATTTTTTTATTATTATTTGAACCTTTTAAAAAATGAAATATCATTTGTTTGGCAAGTTTTGCAACTCCTTCTGGGACATTGATTTGTTTATACATGTTGGATCAATTGCCTGTAAAAAGTTCTTAGTAGGCTGGATGATTGATTGTTGAGAAAAGTGAAGTGTAATGAGATTAACCAACCTTTATGTCCTAAATAGGAAACAGAGGGAAACAAAGTAATGATATATGCAATACTCAATTATAAAGACTGGATAAATCTGGACCTTTTGCTTTGATGTCGAGTAGAATACAAGTGTTTATATCCATTTTCATCAATGCCACGGCTAGGTTTTTTTATCCTCACATGATCCTCCTCTAGAGAGCAGCCTGACAGTCGACTTGACTTGACTGTCAAAGCCCCAGAGGTCCTGCTAAGCTGTGACATTGTGCTGAAGGCAAAAATATAAGTAAGATATTTCAGGGAGACATTCATTGCAGTATTTTAGTGCTCTTACAAATATGTTATAAACATATCTGTTTACTAGTATTTGATTTATTTTAGAAGATCTGGCAAAGGAAGTCTTTCTTAGGTAGATTTGGACTTTTAAGGAATGTGCTTACGTTTCCTTAAGTCCCTGGGAATTAATAAAAGTGCAGGTTTTTTCTCTGTGTTCCAGCCACTGTGGCTCTGAAACATTTAGAAAAACTCATCATCAAAAGGCAGAAAACAGCAGAAAGGTTGGGACATTTTTGGAAAAAAGCACTCTCCCTGGAGCACTTATGCTCAGATCTTTGTCATTATTAGCTTGCTCTTTGGACACAGAATCATATTTTAAAACGATGAAGACCAATGCCCTGAGCTCAGTTCGCCTCACACACACTGTGCCAGAAATCCTGGAGATAAGTAGAAGGTGTGACTTTTAGAGGACTAAATGAAGCTGAATGGGAACAAAGGGAAATGACTGGCTTTCTTCTCCATTAGCAACCAAATTAATCCACTCATTTATTCTCTATAAATTTATGAGGCACTGATGCTATAATAAGAAGTTTTATGTTGAATATTTCATTTCCTTAATTATTTTGCCATAGCTTTCTAGTCAGTTGAAGTCCATTTGTTACTCCCAGCGATGAATGTTAATGAAGAGAAAAGCACTGAGATTCCTTGCTAATTGTGACATAGACTTAGATCACCATTAAGCTTTGGCCAGTTGTTTGGTCTAGACAAAATGTAACTGAACATTGAATATACTATAAGTGCTCATATGGGTGCTTCTTCACTATAAAATCACTTTGAAAAGCTCTTTTTTTTCTTTATTTTTTTGTTGTTTGATGGCTTTTTTTCCATCTATACCCGAACCAACTTATATTTTTGTTCTTTTAGCTACAGAATGATGATGTTGCCATTGTCTTGGTCAACAGAAGGTCCTTATCTTTCCCTGTCAGTCAAGCCATTGTTGAAGAGAGCGACCCTGCAAATGCAAAATGGCACAAGTGATGGATTACTCTTTCATTTGACAGGCTTTTCATCTGTTGAAAGGAGGATGTGTGTGTGTGTGTGCGTGTGTGTGTGTGTGTGTTTTGGGAGGGGGCGGGGGGCCGTGGTCATGCGTGCAGATTTGTTATTTATATGCCACAGATTTTTAGATTTTACCCGAACATAGCAGAAAATGCTGTTTATTTAGCAAATTAAGAAAAAAGGTAACTCGTTCTGTCTGTTGATTGAGGAAAAAAATCTCCATAAAAAATGCAGCTCTCTTTTTCAGTTTAATGATGTTTTGTTGTTGTCTCACCTACATCTCACACTTCATTCTGTTTTTGACACCGCTCATGACACTTTAATCATCTGTTAAAGTATTTATTCACATATTTCAAAGCTGTGAGCAAAATGTCAAATTTTTAACGATTCATGCAAGAATTTAACACTTAATTTCTATTCCTATATTTTCTTGTCTCCCTTTGTTTTGTTTTTTTATGCTTGTTTTTGTTAGAAGTCTTTGTACATAATATACATGATTAAGCAGCACTGCTCGAGGCTCAGTTCAAGGACTGATACATATAGTTGATAATATTAGGTAATAAGTTAGTACTGGACTAAGCTGATATGATGACTATGCTTTATCAGTGCCTCATTACAGCCTTCTTACTTGTCACCATGAATATTTTCATTTAGTATCTGTCACATTTAGACAGATCTCAGGTCCACTTTTCCTGAATGAAAAGACAAACATGTAAAATCAAGATTGTGGCCAAGAACTTCTTTGACTGCTCTGTGAATGGGACAACTCCAAAAATCATGGAAATGGTCTGGAAGAACATGGCCACATCCCCACCAGCAGTTCAGTTCTTCACCCGTCCATCTAGACTTTTTGCTTTGGAGTTAAGAAGCAGACAGAGTTTTTTCAAGACAAGTCTCCACATGTGTGATGCTGTGATTGTGCTGTGTGTATGTAATTGTCCAGTCCTCAGAGGTCATTTCTGTTGACAATTCTTTTGCCCATTCAACCTTTTTATAATCTGCTGTATGGCCCCCTAAGCTAATTATAGACCTGTATAATCCTCCATTAATCCTTCTTCTGAAAATTTGAGTTGCGTTCTGGGATAAACATCTGTGTAATGCTCAGTAACTTGATATAAATTCTTTAACCTACTTATTAAAAGTAATGTCTGAGTTGAAGGTACCAGTAGAAATCTCGGTGGACTACATCATATCCATCTACCATGGCCTTAAACTCTATAAAGCAACTCCCTGCCTCTTCCACTGAATAAACCTTTTATCATTCACAGTTGGTGTCAAGTTTGGATCATAAAGCGGCCAGCTTAAGATTTTTATTTCATTTAGAAAATGGAGTTGCTTTACAAATATTGAACAAAAATATTGAAGTCTTCTTCTGTGACGGTGCAGGCCCATCACTCTTCCTACTGAGCCCATGGCTGATCCTTTGACTATTAGGGGTGCACACCTGACACGGCTGTGTGTTAAGAACCAGGATGTGTGTTTGTCGTTTCCCTGTTTCTGAATCCTGCATTGGACTAAAAGGGTACCATATTGTGTACCCGTGATGTTTATTTGATGAGGATGTGTGTTTTTGTGATTATAAATACATGATTGTTGAGGATGCAGTGTTTATGAAACTCTCATGGGTTTATAGCTAAGGGGGAGGAGCTGAGCTAACGTCAGTGAACCTTCCGCTGACCCACGGAAGGACCCTTGGTGGGACTTTACACATGCGGGAGCATCAAGAAAAGTTAAAATCCCACCAATTAACAAATGGCCCAGCCTGTTTGTGAAGCTGGTGATGTCTGAACCCCGTCCCCGGGAAGTGGAGGGCTGAGCTCGCTAAATAACAACTGGGCCAGGATGGGTGCAGCAAGACCACCACTTGCACTTTATAACACTTGTCTTTTGAGCTCTGTTGCAAACCAAGCTTTACTTACGGGGGCTATTGATGATGTTGAAATTGATTTTTGACTTTGAATGTATCCCTTTGTGTCCAGGTGGATTTCCGCCCCCCCAACAAGCCAAAGGCAAATTAGTCAGACAATGAAATGCTTTATTAAAAGAAAATCACAGAATCATCTGAATCATCTGTGTTTTTGCAGACCAGCACTTGAAAAAAAAAAAGTGCATGAAAAAAAAAAAGAGACACTTTGACACTTTTGTCATTCTGGCCACTTACTTCTTGAGTGCTTCTGTTACACCTTACCTTCGGTTTGAGGCAGAAATGTATTAAAGGAAAGCATCTGGATGCCTGACTTGCCAGAGACAAAATGTGGCCTCCTCTGGTTCGAAGAGACTGCTCTGCGGGGCTTTTATTAGAAACCTCTCACAGAAAGCTCGACCAATTTGTCAAAGTCTCAGCACATGGCATACTTGCTCCATCTGAGCTACTGTGGAAACTATTCTATCATACATTACATGCTGGCGTGCCAGAATTCTACTTGTTGCATTGCTGATTTTTAAGCTGCGTCTCCGTTTTTGTTCCATCTCACAGGGAATATCTGCCAAAAAAAAAAAAAAAAAAAGAAAAGAAAGACACCAAAAACACATAAAAAGGAGAATTTTTGCATTTCATGGTTAGGATGTGCCTAAACCTTTGCACGTCTGCAGCTTTCTCAATTCCCTGATGGCCAAATGTAAATCACAGGCTTCATTTAACAAACTGCAGAGCAAAAATGACTGTAGCATGTCGGAGACAAATTCAAACATGAAATGACTTACAAACAGTCAGTGGGAAATCCTTAAAAGAGGCAATGAGATTAGTTTTTCACTGCCTCACAAAACAGGAGTCATTGTAGAAACAGCTTGTGGATCTGTTGACTACAGCCTGTGAAATGTAATGCTGCTGAACAGCTGGTCACAGCATTTCTCTTTCTCTGCGCCGACTTTTTCTGCGTTGAAGAAGCAAGTTGGCAGCTTTTGCTATCACTCTCACTCCACCCACACAGAAGGTAAGACATCATAAGATATCCTGGTCTTGTAACCTTTTAACACACTTGAAGGGGTCTGATGAATGGATTTTTTTCTGTGTGTGTGGATGCCATTGCTGAGATATCTTTTTGAAAAATGCGCCTGACTGTAATCTCAGCGGAATGATCATTGATCAAAAAGACAAATAGTGGCCCGAAACTTTAAACTTGTGGGAGCAGCATCTCAGGTGAGGGAAGCAGGGTGACAAAGTGGATGAAGGTCACCTGCGGAAGCAAATTTGAATACATGTAGCCTGCTGCTGTTATCATTGATTGCCAGTTTAATTTACAATTTACAGAGATGTATTGAGTTCCTTGTCTTTCTCGCTGGTTCTGACCCGGCTATATTCCTTTGAGGACCTCCTCGGTGCTAAAGCTGCCATTATTGTCTCCCAAGAACACAGTGCAAAAAAAATTAGGCATGCAAGTCGAAACAATATAAATGATGTCACTTTGGCTCTGTATTGCTTCTCACAATCATTATCATCTGCCGTATTCCATATTTCAACTCAAAGGGACTCCTCTAAGCCGCCCGCTGCTCTGTTTTCCCTGCCGTCTCCTTACTCTGTCACCGAGTATAGTATGTGAGGAAGACTGTCACCGGAGAGGCCCACGGTGCGCAGGGTGTCCCCCACCCATCCTAAGGGCACCACGCTGTAAAGTGCTTCAATA
Organism: Craterocephalus stercusmuscarum; assembly: GCA_037177115.1. Taxonomy (NCBI): domain Eukaryota; kingdom Metazoa; phylum Chordata; class Actinopteri; order Atheriniformes; family Atherinidae; genus Craterocephalus; species Craterocephalus stercusmuscarum. Next base: position 19,408,477 of record JBBDHI010000008.1, on the reverse strand, counting down.
TTGCTTCATTTCCCCATTTTAATTGGGCTATCTAAATGCATCCACTGTTTGTCAATACCCGCCAGGGTCCCAGATAAAAATGATTTGTCTCATGCTTTCAGCAGCATGCTCTGTTGTTTCCCTTCGAGAGCCTGCCCTGCCAGTTGTTGGTAGCGGAGTGTGAGGGAGAGTGCTCATTGCTTTTGATTTTCAACCAGAACAAGCGATAGAGGTCCCCTTCCTCTATCGCCTCAACCGCTCTCGTCTTGGCCTTTTTTGTACTCTCAATCTGCTCGTAACCAACAACTCGGCGAAGGCATGCAGACACAGCCGCCACCTCCTCTGTGAACACTTGTTGAGAGCGTCAGGGCACAGGGACTTGAAATTCACATGCTCCACATACGTGGACACATACAGTATCTTTACCGGCACGTACACATGCCAGCTCTCGCTGAAGGTCAGCGCCATTAAAATACAATCTTATCTGTGTTTCTTTATGTGCTTTTTTTTTTTTTTTTTTTTTTCCTGTCCTTGTATTTTTCACACCTCCTGTCGCTTTTTTGCCATCGCCTTCCCTCTCAGTGCTGGAGCCAGTGTTATCTGCAGACAGTCGTGAGAAAAAAAAAAAAAATCAGGGCAGCGAGTGTGTCCTTGACGAACGTTGAGCAAAAGTACAACATGCAAAAGCCCATTTTCAGCCTTTTTTATGTGACAGATGATAGATATGGTTTTGCATTGTTGTTAACTGCTTTGTTGTTGACTAAAACCTGCACATTTTAATCCCAGAATCAAATAATTATAACTTGCAGAGTGTACCGCATATAATTAAATAGATATAATTAAATATTCATTATGCTTCTTGCTTGACCTAAACTATCCCTGTATCTCATCCTGAATCACAGAATGAGGTTAAATGCAATTTTACATTACAGAATGTAAATATCCTAAACCCATCTTTGTGAGATTCAATATGGTCCGTGTGTTATGGGAATCCCAGCACTGCAATGTGGAAGTAAATTAGCTAACAAACTGGTGGCAGTAACCGAGCGTCAGTACACTGTGAATTGCCTGGGAATGCAAAACTAACAGGTGTTGCCCAGCTGTGCTTCTGGACATGATGACATAGTGCGGGTCTAAAGAGCCCATCAGCAGCAGCACACTGACTTTCACAGCTCAGTGTTTATGACCCAGGTCAGCATTTTTTCACTGGCATGCAGCCAGGACTGTGTTTGGCAATGTCCCCTAGAAATGAGGAAGTAATGCACATTTCTTTGGATTCCTTTTCAGGGGGTTATTATTATTTAAGATAATGCATCACATCTATCGATGTGACGTAGACTGCAACGTTTTAGAATGCTGCAAATGCAGCATATTTTTCGGAAGCAATGATCATTCATTCAGTCTTTCCTCTGCTGGGCTGACAGCAAAAAAATCATTTTCCAACTCAGAGGCTTAACAGAAGTTTTCTAAATGTTTTTGCAGACTTGGTACAGACAGTTATACTGATAAAGCCCAGGGCCTGTGCGATTCAGCCCATTTTAGAGCTGGCAGCTCCACCCAACCTGATGGTTGTAGCGAGCCGTTTCATTCATGTTCTTTACCCCTTGGGCTGCACAATAAACATTGCACAACTTGATCAAATGAAACCTAAATAAAACCCAAAACAAACAAAGCAAAACAAAGCAAGTCTCTCACAAAATTTAGACTTTCCAAACAAATAATTAAGTGGGTATTGTTTGCAGGCTAGCTTAAATCAATGAGAGGCTGCTTCAGATTCAAGAGCTTGTCAACTTTCCTTACATCTAATGAAATGACGGGGGGATGGGGGGGATGGGTGGCTGTAACGATGTTGGTGGTGGTAGTGTGTGAGGGTGTTGTAAACTCCATTCAAGATTCAAGATTCTTGGGGGGCGGGGTGGGGCAAAAGAAGAAGTCTTAAAACAGCCTGGGGTACAATACATGCCTTTGAGCAACACTTTTTTGACATGATCCATCTGTGTTTGGAGTTTTACATTGCACTAAAATGGGATTACACTCAAAACGAAGCGACTGCCACATTTTTATCTTCCTCTCTGCTGTTAGGACCACCAGCCAATAATCTTTACTTCCATCTTTTACTTCAGTGCAGTTTGTTCAGCGATTTCATTTCAGATTTATGTGACTTTGATTTGGCACCAACTGTTTACACCCACAAATATACTTTTATTTCTTCCCCTCTCTCCTCGGGTGGGTGTGGGTGTAATCATTATTCTCCTGAAGGTTCTTTCAAACTCTCTTGAGTTTGTAATGAAATGAGAAGTTTCCGAAATGTTCAGATTGACTGATTTCCTTCTTTGTATTTTGCAGATAGCTGTGAGGGTACATTTAAAGAAGTTTCTATTCACGGTGCATCCTCGATATCCCATTTTCTTCTAAGATTATTGCAGCAAATTCAGCTGGAATCTATTTTTTGGCTCTTGAAATTGAATTGCTTTTTAATCAGATGATCCATATCGCAGTTGTTCTAAACTAGAAAGAATATTAAAGACAAAGCACAGACCCCCTTGATGAAAAGTGTGTTACGTGCACAGAAATATAGAGCATGTTGCAAATATATCTAGGAAGAGATTAAACAGTGGAGCTCTTTGCTGAAATGCCTGTCTGAATCTTAGTTTGAATTGTTTTTGTTATGCTAATGTTTTTAAGTTACTGCCCCATTCAGATTAATATGAATGTCATGTCAAGTGACAGTTTATTTAACCTGTCAGAGGATAGCGGTAATTATGTATGCGTGCTTTGATTAGTAGTGAAACACGGTGCCATGTATAAAAAAAAAAATATTTGTTTCAGTCTAGGTGGGATACAATGTCAGCACTGTCACTGATACAGAAAAAAACATCATCATGTGGAGGGCGAAACATAGCTGAAGCATTGCTGCAAGTTCCAGTCCACACAGTATTATGGGGATAAATGAGCAAAACTCTCCCCGAGGTCCAGAGGCTCTGTGATCTATTAAGGCACAGTCGTCTTGGATGGTGAATCTTGGGGCGCCAGGGAATTTTTCTTTTTTTTTTTTTTTTTTTTTTTGGAGGGGGGTGGGATTGTTGTGCTGACATCCTCTCTCGGTGCAATCCCTTGTCCTTGTAGGACGGAAAAGAAAAACAGCACCAGAGGCTGACTTGGCTGTTCCTCTGAGCTCCGTCATAAATCCGACTGAACATTTCTGAACATCTGTTGTGGATGATTAGCTCCATGGCTAGCAGTGTTTGACCGTAGGGAACGAGAAACAGTGTGTTTGCATATTTTGTTTGTGTGTAGTCAACGCCTTGCTGAGTTAAGAACGAGGATTTTGCATATTTATCCCCGCCAACCCCTTACTTTTTCTTAAGATAAAAAAAGGACAAATTATTATTTTTTTCTTTTTCTTTTCATTTCCCCTCCAACATGTCGCTACACATCAGTGCACACAAGTTATATATTTGATGGTCGTGCTTTATTAGCCCTATAAGTTCCAGTTGTAATAGTATGATGAATACAATGCATGTAGTTTTTTTAAAAGCAGTGTTGATATTTTTCCAGGTGTATCATTAACCTGCTTGAGCTCTCATTAGGTCACAGACTCCCTCCCTGGAAGCTGGTCACCAGATAAGACATAATGGAGTCTCTAAGGTGCACATAACATCACGTGACCCTCTGACTGGAAAAAAAAGCTCTTTTGTGTCACTGTTTAAAAAGGTAAAACCCTACAACCTCCTCCCTCCTCACACAGAAATTTGACACCGATGACATCACACGGTGGGTTTGGCTTCTCCAGGACAGTCTCTGAACACCATGCTCAGTGTGTGAACAAGCGTTGCCTCTGAAGGATCTCTCCCCCAAGCCACCGCGCGGCTCTAAAGCCACAGCTGGAAACCTAGCGCTGCAGAGCCGAGGCAGTACCGCTGGTTTGATGAAACGCTGCGAACGGAACAACTGAGGAAGGACTGGGGACTGCTTTCTTTCTCGCCCAGTTTTTCATCACTCAGGGATAATCTTTTGTGGATACTGCTGGGTTTTGGATACTGGGATTTGGATACACTATCTCTGTCTCTCTGGTTTTCTGGAATAAGTGCCTCACAATAAAAGGGAATGAAAAGGATTTCTTTATAAGTGGACTCATTTAACATGCATGGGTAAGTTTGACTTATCAGAACTTATTAAAAGCTATTAAGATTATAAAAGTTGTCTAAATACAAGTCGGGCACAGGTGCAGTTTTTGTAAGTCACTTGACTTCTCCAAGTCACTCTGAACTTTATTCCCCACACACACAGGCTTGTTTTTTGGGTCTTTTTTGTCTCGCGACATGCCTTTCACAACTTTTCTTTTATAATAAAAGTAACAAAATAAGTTGATGTGTTACACATGAGTGGTCAGGTATTTTCTTACTACTCTTTTGTCTCCTTTACTTTTGTCCTTGCTCACTCTTGCTTGTGAAGCCAAAACAATAGTTTAACCTCGTCTTGGCTCGGCTCTATTGGCTGGCTCTCTGGCAAATTGCCCTGTCTGGTGCAAGCCCTCCCCTACATATTCAGAGGACTTTGAATAGAAAGGCCATAGAATGTCCCCTAGCTACCGCTGCTTAGGTGAGGCACCCTACCGTTCTACTGCGTTAGGTTTACACTCAGGCTAAACAACCTGTTTTTCCAGTTGTCTTCTCTCCAGGCAATTTAGGAGGTAAAATTTCAGTTAAGTACAAGAATTTCAGTTTGGAGGAGACAGGAAATCCCAGCTAATTGTAGAGGAGAGCTCTTCGAAGTCATAAATTATGAATTTGGTTGTTTTTTGTTATTGTGTGGGCTTACACTCAGTAACGTTTATCCTAACAAAGGCTGTGCTGTCCTCGTCCCCTTCAGCTGAAATATTTTGTCTTCCTTTGTTATTACAAAATACAGCTTTTGGACAGAGTTTTTACTCTCACAAATATGGGGTTCTTGCTCAGTACAAGGCTTTTATGTGTGTGCAAACTACCATAAACTTTCCCAAAAACATGAGGCTAACCTGTTTTTCTCCTTTGTTTGGCCTTTAAAAATTGAGAAATCCAAACAAGTCTTTCTTCTGCAATAGAAAGTGATGTTTTTGTCTTCATTAAACAAAAGAATCCATCTCATTTATCGTCTGTTAATGTTTTATTTGTAGTTAATGAGTCAGGGTTGTTAACTTTTTTCAACCCTGTTCGTCTAAACTCAGAAAGGGAACCCAGATGTGTTGAATTTCATGGCCGAAGTTGCTGTCAATACGCCCGTTCAGCTGTTCAGTAGCATAAATGAACAAGACAAAAAACTGTCAGTTGGGGTCGTTTGTGCAAACAAAGCCAATCCCAGTCAGCACTGCATGACCTGTAGGTTGTCCTCCTTCACCTTCACCATGCGGGCAACTGACCCTTCATTTCTCTTTTACAACTGTGTTCAGTCTTTTTTAGCACTGGTTATGTTCCAGTCAAGCATTAAGGGATGTCTCAGATGTGCCCTGAGGAAACAACTAATGCTCTTTATTACATTCCCCGACCAGATATACATGACATTCTTTGCTTATTGCGCTGATGTCTTTCCTGCTGAATAGATTGCCCTATGAGGCACAACTGGTCACTCAACCCCATCCTCCTCCCCCAACTGAATTCCTCAAAAGTAATTATAGGCTGAGCATATGGATTTTTCCATAGAACTTGATTTCTCATCATCAGTGAATTGGGTGATGTGTAATGGCCTGTTAACGCATGATGGATCTGCTCAGTCACATATATCCCAGCTGGGACATGGAAGAGTTTGCTTACAATCACAGATCAATGCATGTGATGGTGACTGTGTCGGCTGAGCCAGACATTTGTCCGTGACACACTGTAAGTACAAACCTGTTGGATAATTATAGCTTTTAGAGGGGGGAGGGGTCCATCCGATTTTTACAAGGTTAGTGGGATTCTCTTTATAATGACAACACCAAATTTGCAGGCCTTTTTAAAAAAAAATTTTAATAAATAGATAACATGTTTATACAGCTTAAAAGCATGCCAGATAAATCCTGCATAAAAGTGGGATGTCAATCAACAGCCAGTGCCGGCAGTGCTGATAGTCACTTTCTGGTTTTAGTTGTGATGCTTCTTTCTTTCATACAGCCGCTCATTCGCTGTGACAGGTGCTGAGGAGAGGGTTTAGAAAAAAAAGGGCATCTTTACTACTACAATCATCAGTGTTTTGACAAGAATGCTTTTCTCAGCTGCCCCAAGCAGAGAGCTTGTTTGATTGAACTAGGTCTATGTCTGTCCTTTGACTTTCAACAAGCTTGCTAAACACATATTAAGGTTTCGACATAAGAGCAAATTCAAATGAGGAGACCGGTTTATTTTTGGGGAAGTGATGTTATTTTTGTTCATGAATAAAAATTGGCCGTAAAAAGCCATTGTTTCCGTGGGAAGGCAGCTTTAACAGGATCATTGTGTCTTTTCAAAGAATGTATTTAGATCAGAGTGCTCCCAGGTTAGATTGCATTCAAAACCTGTCATATCTTTTGCATTTTACCGTTTTTTTTTAAAAAAACATTATGTACTGTATTATGTGGCTTGTTGCAAATGGTGGTTTTATAAAGGGAACATAAATCTGCTTTCTCAGAGAGGACATTTTACTTCATGCACAAAACTCATTCAGTTCTACATCATCCCATCACACCTCAGCATTGATTGAAACTACTTCCATTTCCAGGAACAGCTGATTTTTTTTGCAGTCTTCATGTATGATGAAGCCAAAGCTTATGCTTTAAAGGGAACATATGCAAAATCCACTTTTTTAAGCCTTTAAATACCTGTTTTTGTCTTTTTCAAACGTTCAGGTGTGAAGAAAAATGTAATTTATTCACTTGCTGCGTATATATCTGCGTATATATCTTATTGTTTTTGGGTCATATTTTTCAGTATGTTTAGTTTTCTCCATTCGCTTTTATGATTTCCTATCTATTACGTCGCTGTATTTGCTGCGGTTCCGCTAAATATGGTCATGTTATTTTTGAAAAACATTCTCTGCCGA
>JBBDHI010000008.1:19391075-19401366 GCA_037177115.1 Craterocephalus stercusmuscarum | reverse complement strand
TGGTCATGTTATTTTTGAAAAACATTCTCTGCCGATCGTTAGCGGCTAAGAGGCTAAGGGGGCGGAGTCGAACCGAGTAAAAAACACGCTGTAACCAGGAAGGGTGAAATCACTAATTGTAAAGTATTATTTGCTTTATTCTATGCCAGTAATATCTGTCTGAAAAATTTTAATAATGAAGGAATGAATGCTAGTCTGGTTGCTTGTGGACTACCATTAGAGGCATTGAAAGGTAATCTGCAGTTATTTGAAACTGGGTTCTGGAGTTATAATCAAGTAGCTGATTTATCCCATTGCCTTAACCAGCATTCTTGTTTGCTCTGTCCTCCAATTTCTGCAAATGCCATGATTAAACCCGACATTCTACTTCATTACTTTCCTAACCCTCCTGTCCCTTCCTTTATCTACCCACTCATGTCACTTCAAATTGAATAATAAGCCTTCAAACTCTTGCCTAGGCTTAAACAGACTTGAATATAGTCATACTTCCATCCCATTGAATAGCTTATTTTTTTTTATGGTGGCGCATATTTAAGATCATAGCAATTTGTTCATCATATGGTTTGCTCTCTAACGGAGGCAGTGTCTCTTCCTCCTGCAGAGTTTTGAGGTCTCCGGCATGTTTTAGGATGATGGATGGAGATTCATTTGGTTTCATTATAAAGCCTGACTTATTTATAGCCTGCCTGTGCGGCGCCTCTTGGCCCACTGATGCTCTGTAAGGATGCTGGGAGGCTGTGGCGTTGATGAAACATTTCTGTGTCCGGAGGGTTTTCTCCGAGGAGCGCACTGCTTGTTTAAGGGAGGGCAACGGGGTGACAATGCAAGAACCACAGGCAAGGCCACTGAAATCTAATTCCACCAGCCCTGCCTAGCTACAGCATTCCATTTTTAAAAGCTTTCCCAAATCCACACTCTTGCTCTGTTGGGTGTTGGGTTTTGTAATGATGCCATATAACCCAACGACATGAAAGAAAAAAAATAATGTAGCCTCCATAAAATAAAAAAAGTGGAGGGAAAAATGCGGTACAAAAAAAAAAGCACACTTGGAAAAACACTTTTATGTCAACTCTTGCACAGTTTGGAGTTCCTCGGTACCAATTCCAAACCTTTATCTGGACCCCTCACCCCCATCTCCACCCCTACAGCCTTGGAGATTACTACTTCACAACCCTGGAGGAGGGATGCCGTCTGCCTGGTAATTTGATGGCTAATCCCCTACCTCTTCCCTACAAATCTCTTCCCTGATAAAAGGGCTGCTTCTACATTAGTAAACATGAGAGCCTCAGCTGTCTCTGCTGACAGTAAGACAAGAGAACTGGTTGAGGAAAGGAGGAAGTAGGATAACCAGGTTCTTCTTTACACTTTTGGAAAGTCCCGTTGCATCCCGTGTTTGAAGATTCAATTTAAATGTCACATTTATACCAATGAAATGCCCATAAAAAATGCTGAGAAGGCATTAGTTTATGCATGAGGTAAATTCAGGCTTGTATATTTTCGCACTTATTGGTTCCAGGATATAAAATCTCCCAGCGCAGTGTCTCATGAGGTTGGTGGATATATTGTTTGATGGTGAGCTGTAAACGCCTCAGATGATTTACTTTACAAGGAGGTTTCAGTTCATTGTTAATGCAAAAATTAGCTTTTTGACCCAAATAAGATATTCTAATGAATACTAGGATACTTCCCTGACTAGACGCAGAGCCTCACTTGAAAAGAATTCTCCTTTCTCAGATCTTTCTTCACAAGCTGGGTGCCTTATGGATAGACTGCTGTGCCAACGTGCATGACTCTTTCTCTGAGTTTAGTTCATCTACAGAATTTGTGGCTCCCACTTTGATTGACAAAGCTGTAAGCCTGAGAGACAAAGGTTAACACCATCAGGTCAAAAACAGCTCAACCAGGTTGAACAGGACCTGGGTAGAGAGCATTTAACCGGTCTGCGGAGTGACTTCAACTTGACGACTGCAGCATTGGCTGTGATGGCTTTTCATTTGTTGACCTGACAGAGGCACTTTAGGCATCTGGGTAGATCTGTGGAGGTGAGTGACAGGATTTGTCCCTGCACGTCTCCCTGTATGGGAAGCGGCCTTGTGTTCAGTCGTCAGAAAGCGAGATGACGTGTCAGGTAGAATTTAGGGAGATCTCTGTTTTCGGAACACTGGGAACCAGTCAAACATGATGACCGCACAAATGGAATGAAGTGAAAACTAAGCGTTGTGATTTTTGTTATGTTACTACATTTTTGTCTCAGCCTGCTCTTCTTATAAGAATAATGGGCCAAAAGTTTCGTAATAGTCCTAATTCTGCTTTAGATTCATTTTTCAGCTGGAGTTTGTAACATCTGAAGTGACCTATTTTTCCTGATTCAGTATTTTTTCTTCTATGAATAGCAGTGATGAATTTGGTCATGATTACATGTCTGGCATCTTCAATTAGAATAAACCAGCAACTGGGAGGACTTTCAAGTATCAATTTACTTGATTTGACAAACTTCTATTTGCACCGCATCTCTCGTAGGGTTGCTGCAGGATTTCCTTTCTTTTAAGTGAATTGTCAAACGAAGTATTTCGTAAGTCATTAAAATCGGATGACTCAGAGACGGCCCCGATTGTCTCTCCGTTCAAAAGACCTGTGGAAAAAAAAGCAGAACTTGTGCATGCTTTTATGTGTTGTGTATGTATGTCTTGTTAGTCAGGCTACAGAACAACAACTCTACTCCGGTGGTAATTGATAGTCTGGAGGCTGTGTCAGCTGCAGGTAAATCCTATCTGTGCAAAGCAGGGTGGGGTAGGGGAGCAAGAATAAATAAGCCTACCAAGGACTGAGGATTTCAGTATAACAAGGGGGCGCGGTGTTAGATATGGTAGAGGCTTTCCTTTGCAGATACTTCAAATTTCTTTGAGATAGCACAAGATTAAATGTCCAGCTATTCTGCAGTTTCCTCAAGAAAAGTGCTGTCTTTGTTCTGCATCTCCTCTAGTATACAACATTAACCATGGAGCAGCGGCTAAGGTGTGCCTTCTGCCTCTTTTTAAACATATCCATCAGCTTGATGGAGCAAATTCCAGTGCTGCGCTTTTCCTGGGGAGACTGTAGAGAAGACAGAGCTGAGTGGGGAGCGGGCCGGAGAGATTGGTCCCAGTGAGAGATTCATAGGTAGTAATGAGGACGTTGGTGAAGTGCAGGTCAGCGTGTTGTGGCTCTGGCCTGTCAGTATAATGGAGCTTGCCAGTCAGCTGGCAATCGATTGTACTGCTCATGACCTCGTCCGCCTGTTGTTCTTCACTCCTCCTGCCTGTCTTCCTGCCATGCAGAGATTGAGGACGAAGCAGATTCCTCCTCCAGACGACAGATGCAGTGTCCAGATACTTTCTCATTACCTGAAAGGTGGCCTGAGGTCAGGTGTTGAGGAAAGCAGGTCTGACTCCACCTTTCCAGCTAGCATTACCACAGAAGACAGCCAAGTAACATCCTGATTAGTTCTTGTTTTTTTGCCTCTAGTGAGTAAGCACCAGTCAGCATTCAGCGGATTCATGGCTAATACGAATTATATGTGTGCATTAATGATGAAGAGAGTAAGTGTTTATTGTTCTTTCATAAGAAAAAAAAGTCAATTAGCTTTAAGATTGTTATTTAGAAGTCTTGGGCTCTCCGTCTTTGCTCTTTTTGGCCAGAAGTTGCATGGATCAACTGACAACCTGAAGTCTGAATCACATCTTGCAACCCTCCTGTCACTTTAATACTCTGCATTTTTTAAATGTGTGAACTACAAACATTCACCCTCCCATACCGCTGTAGAAATGAGAAAAATAATAAGAACACAATTGTACAGGAATGTAACCGTAAACGCATTTCAACAAGAGGATTAATAGTCTCAAGTAGCCATTATGGGGAGTGCATTTTTGCACTTCCTCGTTGATTGGCTAAATTTTTCACCCTCTGAGGATGCTGCTTGGTAATTACACAGAAACACACCTATACATTATAGGAGAAAATTCAAGACATATTTGTGTATACATCCTTTTTCATTGCACAGTGCTAACGTTTTAGTCACCTCTGATTTCTGCATTCATTTCCAAGGACACTGAACACTGGGGCATCGGTTTTTTGAATGATAAATGGAAATATTATATAAAGCAAAAGCACTTTGGGTTATCTAAAAAGCTTGAATGTGAGTATTTGATATGTACACCTCAATTCATTAGGACAGCCTTGGCTCTCTTAGCCAAACCTCCTTATAATTTCTTTAAATAGGCTTCAGGAATAGTTCTCCGGGGTTTTTGAAAGACATTTTGAAGCTCTTCTTTTGATGTTGGCTGCCCTTTGTTCCGTTCTCTGTCATAATTATCCCACACTGCTTTAGTAATGCTGAGGTCTGAGCTGTGGGGAGGATTTATCCCTCCGAGAGACCTGTTGTCACTGATTTCTAGTCCACTTCTTGTGTCGTTTGGCATACCTCAGCCATTTCTCTCTATTTTCCATATTTAGGTTTGGCGGCTTCCATGAGATCATTTCAGTGACCAGTAGATGGATCAACTGACGGGTCAGATATGTCTCTCAGGTCCTGTGTTAGGTCTTTGCTGAATCGTTCCTCCTATTTCTTAAGGACATCACTGGTTGATCTCCTTTAATGCTGCCTTCATGTGCTATCGTATTTATGGTAAATACCAGAACCGATGACAAAATTGCACAGGAACACCCACTGTTTGTCGTAATTTCCACTGGGAAACTGGAAAAATCTTATGACACCCGAGAAGCCGAGATGAGATCAACTTTGACCTTTCAACATGGCAGAGAGCAGCGAGATGATTGTGTTTGGTAAATATTACGTTATGCTAAATGGTCTCAACTACTGTTTGTAGCCTACTCAGTGTTGTTGCATACATTCTTTTATATAGTATCTTAATTTAAACTTATGTCATTTTAAAAAAAGAATTTAATTATTATTTGCTTTTTGTCCACCATGTTTATCTTCACAACGACATGAAAAGCACTTGAACACGATGCACTGGTAATTTCCACTTTACTGATGGGAAGTATCATCTTTCCCATACCACTTGAAGGCAGCATAAATCCTCCAAGGTTTTTACTAATAGCTCTTTGTGTATCAACTTGCCGGTAAAATAGTGTTTTATTTCTTTAAAGTTATTTTATCTGAAAATTTTCCATAGGTGCAATGAATGAAATCAGAAAAAATTTTGTCTCTCTTTAAAACATTTCTTGCCAAGCGAAGGGCAACACAGGTGTTATAGCACATTTAATGTATAAGACCACTCAAAGCGCTTTCCATAAAACATTGAAAACATTATAACAAAGTGCAAAAATAACATTAGAAATAAGATAACCACAAAAGCAAAACTTACACAAAACAAAAACAAAACTAGATCTTCACCCTGGCAGAATTTATCTAGTTAAAGTGAATTTTAATTTTGAATGAGATCTTTTTCTCTTCTTTTTTTTTTTTTTTTCTTGCTTCAATGATTCTGAGGTCAAGAGCTAAATGGCTGTGAGAAAAATCTTTTGAAATTAAGTAAGGAACCGGACAATGTTCAAAGAAAAACATTGTAAGATCTTCAGAAAGCCCGAAGAACTATTGCTAAAGAGCAGTTTTAAAAGAAAGAACAAAGAGTCTGGCTCTTTGGGAGCATTGGTATAAGACTTGTGCATAGTGACGAATGCTTGCGTCATGTTGGACAAAATGTTGGATTAGTTACTAATCAAGCAAACACATGCCAGGTTGGTTTAGGAACTGCATCCTGGTAATTTCTTCCCACTCTATGTAGCATAATGGCTTTGCTTGGTGAACACGGTTTAGGCTAAAATTCCCTACTTTTCTTGCCCTTTGTCGACTGGCCCATGCCAATTCTGCACTCATCTCTTTTACATTTTAAATCCTCAGGCCTCTGGAGAGCCATGGGGATATATGGTTCCATCTGCTCCAACAGGCTGGCTCATGGCTTAGACAGGCTAAGAGACAGAGGAGGAAGCATGCTCTGAGAGAAATGAGGAAACAGAGGGATGGAGGGAAACACAGACTGGCAGAAAGATAGAACGGCTTATTAGAATCTGCTTCTTTTCACTAGTTAGACAGGGACCGAGAGGGTAGTCGCCCGGAATAAAAGGCGGGACAGGACTTGGATTAGGACCTTAGGGGGAATCCTTTTCTTTTTCTTCCATGTTCTCAATAGCAGCTACGGTGAGTATGTTAGGTCTGATCTGTTTCAAGTGAGAGCCGGAGTTTTACCTTTTTTTGTGTGTTTTTGGTGCAACACATGGAATTTTTTGTAACGAGGTGAATCTCAGAATAGCATCTGCTTGTGTGCTTTTTAGCTTCCCACAAACAATTTTTTCATGAACAAAGTCCTACTTTCTAAATAGAGCCTCATTCTTTTCACCAGACACCATAAGGTGCAATGTTTCTGTTTTCCCAACACAAGCTCCAGATTATATGAGAGGGGCTTTTCCTGGTCCTCCCCGAGTTTGTCTAACCCTTCCCTGAGTCAACACTGAGTTTATTCTTCTGTTCCTAAGAGCACAGTTGTTCACCGTGCCTTTGTACATGCTCTGTTGTAAGGTGAAACAATAAATTGTGTCAACACAGAGTTGCTTGTGTGAAGTTCAACTGAAAATTGACATTGCACATAGCGTGAAGAATAAATAGTGTTGTAAAGTGAATGTAGTCCACAGTTACATGTCCTTTCCTCTGTGTGGAGTGGTTTTATTTCCTTAGAAAATCTTGTGCCTGACAAAGCAGCTTTTCAGAGACAAATTTGCATCTAACAAATGTAGGGAGATAAGGAGCTACTTGTGAGATTGCAGTTGGATGAGCATAGAGCATCTTCCTTGGGAGAGTTTTGCAGCACTTTTTGGACAAACGGCCAATTGAAGCAGCCTGGCTATTTCTATTCATGGCCAATTTTTAATTATGCAAGGATGAGTTTGGAAAGCCCTATTTCTAAAGACATGTGACTTTGTATACAGAAAGCAAGGGTAAGCTATGCGGTTAAAGTCTTGCAAAATGCAAAATCTTATCTTAAAACAGTGCTGCTTTATTTTTTCCAATAAGATGTATGAAAAGCAGAGAAAGAGTAAGGGGGGTGAGTTCTCTGCCAGTCTTACATCCTTATACAACCCTGTCTTTGTAAGTATTGTCGCAAACAATAAGCAGAATTGCTGCTCTGTCATTGAGCACCAAGGCCACAGCTTCTTTCTCATGTCGGCCTCTGGAGGGTCCACGGCGGCCAAAGAGCTTCACCCCCAGCTCTTTACAGTTACTAATCTGGCCTGACACCAAGCTGATTTACAATACCCCCTACTCTAAGCACTGACTGGCTGTAGGTAATTGATTTAGAACAGTGGGGACACCTGCTTAATAGCATGAGGCTCTCAAATACCCCCTTCTAATCGTCTTATACAAAGTTTTACCCAATAATGTTTCTTCAGTGCCACATTTTGAAAACAATTGCGCTTCAACCTAAACCAAACCAGGGTTAGTGTCTCTGAGAAAATATGCTTACACATGGTTTTTTGCATTTTTTCTTCATTTTTAAAAATTTCCCTTTTGCTTCTTCACAGACCCCTTCCGCGTTATATCCGTGGGCTGAGCCTGAACAACTGCCTCTGTTTGGCAAGCTATTGATCTGTGGAGTTGTGTATTTGCCAGGCTTTTCTGCTCACATGCCTTCACTCTGTTTGTCTTTTACTGGCTGAGAGGAGGCTCTCTGCCTAGGAGGTGATGGGGGTGGGGGAGTTGAAGTCCTCTGCATGGTGTGAAGGGGGGAGTCCATGCCTTCTGTGCTGCCTGCCTAGTCATTTTATGGCACCATCTGTCCGCAAGCAAACCGTCGAGTGGTGACGTCTCAGCTCATCTTTCTTGCTTGGCAGCGTAAATTTCCTTGTGATATTTATGTGCATCTGCTATTGAAAACGTGTCTGAGTTTATGCTGCTGACTTTATGTTTGGCCATGGCACAGAACACAGTCTAAATCATTCATTTTTGTTTGCTAACTTTCAATACAAAGAATTATTAAAAGCTCTGTCAGTCTTTGAAGTACCAGAGGACTGCTGGCAACATACATCTACACCATCCTGATATATCATTCATCATTTTTAGCCAGTCAGTTTTTTCAAAGTGTTTCTCATTGACACACAAGTGTTACAAATCTTCTCTGCCATCAGAGGTAATTTGGGTTTCTTGGGGTTACAGTTTAATTTTCAAACTGTATATCCAGGCCAAGAATAAAATCTTGATGGCAATGAAATAAATTGATACAAACAGGCAAGCAAGAGGCAAAACACATGCACGCAAAGTAAAAAAAAAAGATATGAACGCTTAAATACACAGCAGAAAAACAATCTGTCCATGAACAAAGGAAACTGTTAAGTATATTTATAAAGTGAACAAAGACTGAAGTATGACAGAGAAGATAACCAGGTCTAACGTGTGTCTACTTAAATTCTTTCATAAAAGAAAGTGACAAGTGAAAACCCCAAACCATGATAGAATCAGAGACGCAGCCTCATGGACCAGCCAGAA
Source organism: Craterocephalus stercusmuscarum (assembly GCA_037177115.1). Taxonomy (NCBI): domain Eukaryota; kingdom Metazoa; phylum Chordata; class Actinopteri; order Atheriniformes; family Atherinidae; genus Craterocephalus; species Craterocephalus stercusmuscarum. The sequence goes on along the minus strand of JBBDHI010000008.1, from coordinate 19,392,827 downwards.
AAAAAGCCACCAGCCTTGTGATGAGCTGATGAGCTGAAAACCTGCCCAGACCACAGCTCGCAGATTCGGATATGTGATGTCAGTGGATGAAATGATTATTTTAGTATATAAGGTGGACGCAGAAACGGTCCTCCCGTCAGAGTCAGCTTCATGAAGCGAGATAAAACGTGTCTCGCTTGTTGTGTGTTTGTGAGACTCATGAGTTAAATATTGTTTTTTTTTTCATTTAACTTCATGGTTTTATGAATATTTCCAAACTGAACTAGTTTATATTCCATATGTCTAAGGTTGGCGCTACTGTACAGAAAGCGACTTCATACCCTCGATTGCTTGGGGTATGCACAGCACTTCTTTGATTTGATGGATGTCTGCTTTACATTGAGCCTGCTGCTTGATTTATTTGCAGGCCTTTTGCTCGGCGCATTGTATTGCAAGCAATTTTCGCCTTGCTCTGCAGTACATCGCCAATAATCACTCCTCGATAAATTCAAATGGAAGTGGCACTCTGGTATGTCTCTTCTAGCCTCCGTAACACATATTGGTGTTATACATATCAGCTTTCATTTTGCAGATTGATTTGCAGCTGAAAAGATCGGTATGCCCCGCGTAGACGTAAATGTAAATCCTTACGCCAGGGAAAATTTACGGAGGTGCTCGGGATGCGTTAAGTGTTCATTCAGCCAGACTAAATGTCAATCGACTTTGTATCATATGCATAAAGCCGATATGCAAAAGTCATTGTGTTCTGCTCAGAGCCAAGTAAAGAGCTGTATCAGCTATTATCAGGAGGTTGAGGCTTTAAGCCCAGCCCTCATGCGTCACAGACTACACCACGGTGCGTCACGGAGACGGTGTAATATATTTCGAATGTTTCCGTACATTTTAGATGCCCTAACTTATTCATCAAGCCGTGATAAATCACCCCTGATGAGTTTGTTTGAGTCATCCTCGCAGGCAGACATGGCGCTCGTGATTTATTTCACGAGGCTGTCATTGTAGGTCAGCACGGTCCACGCTCCCACCTTTCTATTGCTCAATTTAAGGAAGAGTTCCTGTCTGGCGTCGGTGTTTCGCAGTCTCTCAATCTTGCGCTCGGCAATAAAGTGTTAACAATTAACTTTGTGGAATCAGCTTGTAAACAGAAGTGCTGTAAAACTCGATAGGTCACAGGACATTACCCTTTGTTAGGTGAAATTCAATGCAGGGTCTTGTTGCAGTCCTGTAAAAAAAGGACATGCACCATCAAGCCTGTCGATGCAAGAAGCCTTTAATTCATTCACTTTCATTTTACAATACACGGCTCACCAGCTTGCTGTGATTCTCTTGGGATCCTAGGTGATCACTACTGAGGTGCATGCATATATATATATATAAATATATATATATATATATATATATATAATATATTGTGAGTGTAGGGCTGTGAGAGTGGGCCTTGGCATGGAAAACTAATCAAGGACCAAAACACTGCTGTTGAATTTCAGCTTGTAACTGTGTTTATGGACCCGTTGCAAGCTTCGCAAATACAAACCTCTCTGGTCTGGGTTTATCACCCCCAGAGACGGCCATGATTAGCTCCCCACACAGCTAGCCATATATCTCAGCTGTCCCACCTCCTTGCGCTCAGGATGACCCATTAAATAGAGTTGGAGAAATAGAGAAAACATGAGTGGGAGGGGGGGGGGGGGGGAACAACAAAAAACCAAAATTCCACCTGAAACCGGAAAAACACACATCTCAACCCCAATCACA
>JBBDHI010000008.1:19353130-19376706 GCA_037177115.1 Craterocephalus stercusmuscarum | reverse complement strand
GATGGATGGATGGATGGATGGATGGATGGATGGATGGATGGATGGATGGATGGATGGATGGATGGATGGATTGCACTGCCATGCATTTTCAGAATTAAAGTGTCTGCTTTTTGAGACATTTCAGACTTCAGTCCATTTCCACCATTGTTAGCTAATCACAATCGTCTGCTTGTCTGGCTTGTATTGTTATATTCACATCAGTGTGTGGCCATTACATGTCAATGGTTTGCTCTCAAAGGAAAAGGTAATAATCATCTCAAAAGCAAATTATATTGAATGAGACATGTTTTTTGTGTTTTCTCTTTTTTTACACATTTTAATTGTTTTTAATAGCATGGGTTAGTTTGAAATAGGACTTTAAGGTATTTGGAAAATTTGGAACTATTAAGGAGCCTTCTCATGTACCCTAGGGTGAATATGAGCTCCTACCACTGGGGAGGTGATATGGAGCTGTTAAGTACAGGAGTAATAGATACAAGAGCTCTTTTCTTCGTTATCTGTTTCTCTTTGAATAAAAATGTCTAGGAATTTATCTTTTTTTTGTTTGTTTGTTTTTTTGTGTGTGGTGTAATGGTTTTATGTATTATTTATATTGAGCTGACTGACTGTCCTTCCCTATTGTGCTGCACTATAATGTTGTTTTGATGTATGGTTGCATGTTTGTTTTATTGATTTTATTCTATGGAACCATGGCACGGCAAGCCCAAGACAATTTTCCCTTTGGGACAATAAAGTTTAACTTAACATATATTAACGTTGAGCATATTTAAAAAGATACTTTGAAAAAGGTGCTGATCACCCACTTTTACACCTGTGCATGCTAGTTAGTTGTAGGACATGCACAGAATCAGAATTTCTTCTCAGGGCTCATATACACCAGGTCAGCAGTCAGCCATCAGGCATTTCTGGCTCGTTGGTGAGCGTCCGTCTCTTTTGTTTTGGTGTGCGTATACCGTTGCAATTACTGGAAACGGCTGGCCTGTTTTTTGTTTAGCTTTTTTTAAACGTTAAAACTCCTCTCTGTGAGTGAGAGTGCTCAGCCTTATTTGTTGTTCAGTGTGGCGAATGAATGCAGGACAAGGCAGACGTAAGTTACAACAAAAAGTATTCGTTTAGTCATTGGTCGGTTTCTTACCCTACGTTTTACAGTCTGTGCACTGTGGAGCTCCACGTTCATGCACCGGCTCAGACTGTGCATCCTAAGCGACAGTTTGAAGTTGTCTTTGTGGCGCATTTAAGTGCTGTTTTGTTTGTTCAGATGCAGGGAACCCAGCAGAGGGCCTCTCGCCAGGGCTGGTTCTTCAACTCACTTTGGTTTAGAAGAGTTATGAGAGGAAAGCAGTCATCAGTAACACACAGATGCTTTGTTCAGTTTCAACTCAAAATCTCTTTGCAATATTGCAGTTGTCTTTGAGAAAATAAATATTGCACATGTTTATGCCGCAGCAGAGATAAACTTTTTATATATTGTGCAACCTTAGTATGAAAGTACACAGACATTTACAACTGTAGCTTCCTTGTTGTCATTTGTTTGTCTTAAATCACTCATGGCACCCAGCCAACTCAAGCTTGTAATAAATGATTAGGAATCCAATTTTTCCTTTCCTTCTTAAATGAAGGTTAAATAAACAGACAGCCTTTAAGATTGTACAGTTCTAGAAGAACCTAGATTGAATATCTAATGTACTGTATAAACTCTGTAAATATTCTTTTTTCTATATAAATACAAATGAGTTTTTTTTCCAACAACCAATTCAAAATACTTTTTTTTTTACATGAGTCATTGTTTTCATGAATACTGAAAATAAGCATTGCCTCTAGTGTAAAATATGCCTTTATCGAAGTTTTATCCAGATTTATTCAGCTGCTTAAGATTATGCAACACCTCCTGCTTAAATTATGGAACAACTCGCGCATGTAAAACTGCTCTGAGTGGTCGGAAAATTAGAAATACTTTAAGTGAGATGCATGTCAAATAAGCTGAATTCATATATATTTTTTATTTGTTGCACAAGAAAAGATGATTGAGTCCCTGCATGTGCGTCTTCCTCCGCGGTGCTTCCTCTTGTCAACCTGTGGAAATGTGTGCAACCTTATCACATGGAAGTATTATGCATTCATATGCATTTCATTGCCTGCAGACTCGCAGTATCCATTTTATTATATTTCCTTCTACTGGCTAAAGAAAGCACCTGGAGCAATGACAGCCAGCACCAGCTTTCCTGTTCTAGCCGAGGGGGAAGCAGAGAGTGATGGGCCTGGAGAATGTAATCACTAAAAGGCCCCCCATGTATCCGAATGAGGTGCAATGTTATGCTAACTGTATATTGACCCCACATTCTATCATTTTCCCCCATTGTTATATTAGAAAACATAAAAAAAAAAGAATGGCTGGATTTTCCGTACCATGTGCTCAGTGAAGAAAGTCTCACAGCCCCTCTGTGTACCCAGCAGAATGATTTACCCCTTTGTGCTTGTCTCCATGGGGCAGTCTGCTTGTCTGCGGTTTAGGTGTTTCCCACCTCCCTCTTTCATGACTCCTTGGATGAAACACGAGCTGTCGGGGCTAGTAATAAGGACATTGTCTCACATTGCCGAAGCCAGGATTGTACGTGTTTCAGGCTCTTTGTAACGCAAAGGGAAAAAAAAAAAGAGTGCGGAGGCCACAGCATGGAGCTAAGGTGGCTCATTGTAGCATCATGTCAGTTTTGACAGGTTGTCAATGAAATGCACACTCCATTATACTGCGCACAATGATGCTGGCTGTGGTGCCCAGCGATACCCTTAAGGCAAACAGAGGAAATCACAGCTGGTTGTAACGCTCCAAGGTAGCCTACAATGTTGTTGTAAACAAACATCTGGGATGTTGAAAAGATGTACAAAATCAAAACACAGTTGCTGCTTTGCAGGAGATTCCTACAAGTTTAGATTCTCCATAAAAAAAGGAAAAACAAACAATAAAAACAAACAAACAAAAAAAAAACAAAGGTGAGGAATTCAACATGATACAGTGTCAGTCAGACACAAAGACTACATTTTTCTCCCATGACCAAGCTGCAGGTGTGCTAGAACAACAATGCCTGCGTGAGTTTTCTCATGGCTGCCTTTGTGAGGAGAAAGTGATACCCAAAGATATCCACGGTTTAAATGCTGGTCAGTAAAAGGCATTAACTTCACCTTTCCCTCTCACCCTCCTCTCCGCCTCCTTATCTCCCATTAACTCCCCTCCCCCTCCCTTCCCTTTACCCCCCTTTTTACTCCATCTTTCCCAGGCCCACCAACTTTTATCAAATCCCCCGAGGACCAGACGGGCATCTCGGGCGGAGTTGCTTCGTTTGTGTGCCAGGCCACCGGAGAGCCCAAGCCCAGAATCACCTGGATGAAAAAAGGCAAGAAAGTGAGCTCGCAGCGCTTCGAGGTGAGTGCTAAGGCATTGATTTGACATCTCACAACACATGTACAGACATGTATACTCATAAATGCAGGTGAACACAAACACAGCACATGTGACAAAACATTACAGGCTTTGGTTTGAGTCTGTTTTTCAAACCTCTCATTAGGAAAGGAGCACCCACACACTCGCATTCATTGAATCGCCCTGTTATTTAGCATCAAACCAAATCCTCTCCTCTCCACCTGAAACCAGACAAATAAAATTCTTTCTCTCTAATCTCGTCCTATCTCAGTTCTCCCATCTCCTTCCATCTTTTCTTACCTTCATCTTCTCCCTCTGTCTCTCAGCCTCACCGTCTCTTCCCATACAGCCCCTTGATGTATTGCTTGAAATGTTTCCCTTCCTCTTTTGAACACAAATGAACACAGAGGGATGCCTCAGGTGGAAAATCTCACTTGTTTCAGACTCGTCGTGTTTCTGTAACATAAGCCGTTTTCAAGCCAATGCGCTGTAGCCCCGAGAGCTTCTAACCAGGAGGAGCTTCATGCGAGAAGTTTGGTACAAAACATTGTGTGGAATTCATAAAAGAATGTTACTGCGGAAAATCTGAGATTACGTAATTTAATTTCATTAGCTGGGTTTCGGTGTCTGTTGTATAATTCTGATGTTACTTCATTCATGAAACATTTTGGCCAAAATGTTTTAGTAGTCGGGCGTAGAAATGTTCTTCTCTCGCATCAGAAAAATGGAACAAAACAGGACAGAAAGTGCAAAGCTGTCGTCTGCAAGTCAAAAAGAAACAGATTTATTCCTCGCAACATAGAAATATTATTGGAAAAGTAAAAGCCGTCACTGGAAATAACAATCCTGCCCTTTTTTGCCCGCGCCGTGGCTCTCGCAGGTGATTGAATTTGATGACGGCTCAGGCTCCGTACTGCGGATCCAGCCGCTGCGCACCCACAGAGACGAAGCCATTTACGAGTGCACAGCCACTAACAGCATTGGCGAGATCAACACCAGTGCCAAGCTCACAGTGCTGGAAGGTAAGATAAGTCTGCCTTTTTTTTTTTTTTTTGTCTTTCTTTTTGCTTGGTTTCTCTCTGGATTTTGCTTTCCCGCTCACTATTCTCAAAACTTTTCCATCCCTTTACCTCCTGCCAGTGGTATTTGAAGCCTTTATTCCAAATATCCGAAAGCAAATATCAGTGTTTGCCTTAATAATTCATGCGTAAACATTTGCTAAATCTGTGGATTCCGGGTATTGGCAGTGTCACGGGGAGCAGGTATACCTTAATCTAAACTCCACAAGGTTAAGGAAAATGCAAGGAATGCGTTTTTAAATAAGGTCGGAAATCTCCCCAATTCAGCAAACGTATGACCTGGAATATAGTATTTTAAGACTTTTTTCTCTCTTTACTGGCTATGAAGGAATATTTACCTTTTTTTAAAGCCTTGTTTGTCTCATCTGTCATGAGGAAGCAAAGCTATAAGCGATCAGTTGTGCTTACCAGCTGAAATCCTTAGATAAGTGGCGTGTATGAACATAATCCCCTGCTTGTCCATAAACAATATTTTGGTGTTTGAGCTTTTCCCTCATGTAGGAATGCCCCCAGGATCATTCTGACCTCCACGGACCCTCTTTGCATCACTTGCTCATAGAGTTAATCTTTCTGATTTATATGTTTCACATCACTGAGCAGCAAGCATCATTTTTTCTTCTCTTTTTTATTCAATTGATTATAATTTTGTCATGTTGCTGCTAGTCACCGCAGGAGTTGATTTCATTAGAAACTTTGAAGTAAAAAGCTGCAAAGGTAGCCAGAAGGAGGACGGAGGTCACCCGTAGCCATTACACTTGCATTAAAGCAGATCCCCGTCTCTTTCACACACAGCCTTCCCGTCCCGTTTGAATCCCATCTTTTCTTTCACCCACCCTTTTTCTTTTTCCTCCGTCCACGCTGATTTGATGATATCATCAACTTGGCTTGCGTAATCTTCCCGAAGGGACTTGTCGTCAGAACAAAGAAAGGTTTTCTATTTACCCCTCTCCTGCACAGTATCATGAAGAATATTGTTGCATGCACAACTAAATAGAAGTGACATGACCCGGAGCTCTTGAGAATGCGAAGAGATTAATCACAGTTTCAGTGTTTCGGGGGTGGGGGTGGGGGTGGACAGACAGGACACCGAGGGTTGAACTCCTTCCATTTGTAAAATGAGGAACGTGGACAGTAATACTCAACAATGAGCAACTGTTCTCATCAGCAGAATTGCTTTGTAAGAAGTCGTCTTATCTGTAATCACGCACTTACATACCAATTAGACTCGTCATGGGGTTCCCTTATCTATCGGACTTTACTCATGCATATTTGATGCCAGGATTTTCAATGTAAGAAAGTCTGCAGACCTTGAACTATCACAGTGTTTGCAACACTTTTATTCTTTTATTTTATTAAAGTCTATATTACACAACTACTGAAAGCTGCATGGTACAATATGTGGATGCTTAGCGAGGGAGTGGCTTGTGCTGACGGTCTCGCTCCATGTCAACACCTGAGCTGCTTTCAGCTCATTGTTCTAGCCAAACAAATCAAAACAATGTGTGTTCATGAAAAGCTGTGGACAGCTGTTCTCAGCTTACAATCTCCAGTGTTACTTTCTGCTAAGTCCACCCAGAGCAAAATGGCAGACAGCCAAAAGAAACTGGTGATGTCGATGTCTTCGTCAAACCTTTGGAAAGGTACACAGAGAAATACTTTTATTTCTGAATCTGGAGTCTGAAAGGGATGCTTGAAGTTGGTGTCTGTGTTGGATGTTATTCATGCCTGCCAGAGCAGACGAGGGCAACCCTGCCACCTGATACTGTGTAAAACATGTGCCTGTGATTTTTCTTTTTGAGCATGCCTTTGCTTGTTGGAAGATACCTTCAAACATACCGAAATCTAAGTTGTTGAAAATAATCAGTACATGTAGCTGCTGTCACAGGTGTGTCATCTGAGCTGATGACATCATCCAATACTTCTTAAAACAAGCAAGAGGCAAAGCAAGTGTTTGATGATGACAATGTTGCAGCAGGGGTGACATGGGCTCTCTCTTGATCACAAGACGAAGACAATAAGAGCTCAATATTAATTTGCACGCATCTAATTGCAAATTGTTGGAAAGGCTAAACCACATTTTTGTTTTGTCTCTATGTGTAATTCTGCACACTCAGAGACTGGAGGGGAGCAGAACCAGCCATCAGTTTCAATCAAAATAACTCCTTGAATCTGCTTGTCGGGAACCCTAAGGATGAGCTGGGCTTACGCTCAGAGATCCACTGTGTGCCTGCACAGAAACAACCAACCATACACAGTCATACATACTGTATTAACGGTCACAAACACTAACATGTATACCCTAACAGAGCACTGACTTCAGCTCTGCTCTATATTTAGACTATTGTTTGTAGCCTAGTGATACATCAAGTTCATATCAGCAGAACTACATAAGAAAACAGGGGGCAGCACCAAACTGATGGAGACTAATGATCCTCCTCTTTAATGGGTCTGCACTAGCCTGAAGGTTCCAGAAGCCTGTCTGACATATGCAGGTGGATTTTTCACTTCATAAACCAGAATGATAAAATCTAAAGAAAAGTGACCAAGAAACCTGCTGAGCTCACGGCATTGTCCTTGAGCAAGGCACTAGGTCTGCTATGGCTGCTCAGTGAGCGCAGGTGTCCCAGTGTGAATGTGTAAAGAGAAGGGGGGAAAAAAAGAAAAAGCTGAGCACCGCTGAAAAACATGTCACGTCTCAGTCAACCTTCACTGAATAAATAAAGGTTGAGAAAAAAAAAAAGACTTCATAAGCAAAAATGTCATGTTTCCTTTTGCATTCCAAAAGAAAAGCTTCCTGCTCTCCCACCACAACCGCACATGTGAATCTGCAGACACATGAAGTTTTCTTCGTGGAGCATCCCCATCCAGAGACGCAGTGAAGTCATTATAGTGCTAAGTCGATTTGGATTATAGGTTTTAGCAGAGCGAAGGAAGGTCGAGCATTAATTATGATTATTTCACATACTGGCTCTTTATTTTGTTCTGCCAATCCTGCAAAATAGGGATTATGACAGTCATACCAGTGCAGATTTACAGGCTGCACTGTGTGAAGCAAAGTATCAAGGTTCAGAAGTGCATTATGCTGTCTAGATTGCTCTGTCTAATTCACATGGTCTGTTTACATTTTGTATTATTTTGTAAATGATTCTAATTTTCTGTTTAAAGAAGTTGAATTAAAGCTTCAACGTCAACAATTTAGTTTTTTTTTTATTTTCTATTCTTTTAGAGCTGTAAATTTCAGCAAATAATTGGAGATTAACCTACCTGACAGTCCCTCACCGAGTCAATGTTGAGGCGGTTAAAGCTGTCCAATGATAACTAAGATTAATGCTACTCCTCATAGTGTTGTGGAAGGGAAATCATGCCCCTTCTGTTTTAAAATTTTATGAGTCGGGACAGATTGAAAATCATCTGGTCTTTACCAGATCTACAAATAACATCAGCTCAAAGTCAGATGAACAGCAGCAAATGGAAAATGACAGTGGGTCGTTAGTCATTTGGTAAAAACTGAGTGAAAATCCAGAAGCAGTGTGTGAAAAATTTATCTCCCTCATTGCTTTCATTGGAACTAAGAGGGTAAGTAGAAGCCAGGTGCAACTGCTAATCAGCGGCATTTGATTAACTGATCGTCAGCACGTGTGATCAGTTTGCCGGTCTGGAGCATTTAATGCATTGACAGCAATGCAGAGGAAGTAAAACATCAACCGTGATCACAGAGAAGCAACTGTTGCTTCCCAGTATTTCTGGGAAGTTATAAGGCCACTTCCAAACAATTTGGAGTCCACCATTCTACAGTAAGGGAGAACATTCATGAGTGAAAAACATGTAAGAAGACAGCAGCTGATTGTTCAGAGCTGCTGTACCCGGAAATCCACCCCGAGGTCAGACTGTGAAATGCTGTGACGCTACAAAAAACCTGGGTTATATCTCACACTCGACAGTTATCATCTTAAATGTTGAAAGTTCATCACAGCACACTGAGAGAAATATGGTGTAACAGAGCTGTCAATTAGGAAGTGTGCGCACAAGTACACATCCGTGCAGATTCATCTGAAGTCGTGCATGCATAATTTCAGTGTTTGCCCTCGGGCAGCCATCTTGGTGTTGTTGAGTTGAAGAAACTTCAGACACAATTTATGGAGCTAATTTATATTGTACTACTTTATCGTCAACTACTACTAATATCAGTCCGTTATCCTACATTTTTTACAGTTTTCTCACAACCATCGGTTCATTAATAACAAAAAAACTTATACTGGCTTTTAAGTGTAATTTTTTCGTTGCCACAGAGTCCAAAGAAAGGTTTATGTGTGATTTTACTGAGATGAAAATGTACTAATTCTGTGGTTATGCACATCTTCAGATGAATATGCACTGACGTGGACTTGTGCGCTGCACGCCCTGTACTAATTGACAGCTCTAATAGACAGAATGATGCTGAACAAGTACGACTTGTCTGGAAGGGTTCTCTTTTTAGAAAGAAGAAACTGCATGGCTTCTGTCTGCAAAGTTGCAGCTAAAAATAAGACTCACCAGACTCACTGGATCAATGTGTTATGGAGATACAGACCAAAGCTGAGATGGTTGGTTCTTACAGCCCCAAACACAGCATATCTGTGCAAACACCTCTTCCCAAATACCAATCACAGTGGTGGAGGGGTGATGATTCAGGCTTGTTTTAATGCCACGTGACTGTCATTGAGTTGTTCATGAACTCTTTGAACTAAAAAAAGGTCAATGTGGAGTCAAATATAAGCCCATGTGTTGACAGCTGAAGCTTGGTGAATTGAGTAATAGAATAGGACAATGATCCACAGCACACCAGGAAATATAAAACTGACAAGTGTTGCATGTCTCAACCTGACTGACTTGCTGCTGTGGTTTCGTATTTTTTGTTTAATAAATAATGACACTGTCTAATTTGCTGCATGTTGTTGTTCATCTGAGGTTAAATTGACTTCATTTTAAGACTTGTTAAGCACCAGATGGTTTTTGTTATGTACTAATAAGTCAAACTTGAGTATTGAAGGAGGTTGTGCTTTGTTTTCCACGTGACTTCATAACCATAAATGTGCACATCAGACTGGACCTGTGCATGCAGGCATAGCCACAGGTTTTGTATGCTTGGCTGTCACTTTTGGGGAGTTACAAAGGCATGTTTTCACAGCAGCGAAGACTAGCTTTAGCACTTTTGCGAGCACGAGTCTTGAGTGGCTCTGTAATTCTGTCACGCTGTAACAGCCCCGCTCTTTGTTCGTCGCGTTTCTCACGCCCCCCTTTCCCGAGAGGTCACACCGCTGAGACTTACATGCAGGCCCAAAGACAGCTCCGCCATTCCACATTCCTCACACACACACACACACACACACACACACACACATACATACCGAACAAAGAGAAGAGCCGTGTTCTTTTATCTTTGCCAAATTGTCATGCGTCAGCTCCTGAAGATCCTCTTTTCATTCATTACATTTTTAATGATTTCCTCACATGCAAAAATAGCAGCTCACATCCTCGATTATGTGTTTGAGAGAGACGGAGAGAGTCAGCCATCAGCTTGTCTGACCTGTAAGGATTAATAATGATGAAGTTGTAGCAAAGACCAGGCGGACGGGGCGAGTGAGAAACGCCATTGCAATCTTTACTTTCACCCCCTCTTTCATTTCAGCGTGCACACTTTTCTCTCGGCTGTTCACCTTTCGGTCCCTCCCCTGCTGTCTCTGCGTTTGGCTGCAGCGGGGCAGTGTGGTGGGTGTTTTGCTCCTGTTGTTTTAGGGTAGTGTAGAGGGATGACCAGAGGGGAACAATGACTCATTACCCGGGTAACGATGCCAATGTTCTGACCTTGAGCACCCCCCATCGAATTGAACCGCCTCAGTAAATGTCCAGGTAAATGGTGCTTGTCTCTGTGATGTATGAAGTAAACTAGTGCGGCACAGAAACGACATCTCAGCTCCCGGCATCAGTCTTAAATGCAGTGCGCTGCCACCGCCTCACGTTGTGGCAATATTTCACATTTTCAACAGCTTTAACATTTGATGAGCATGTAAAATGTAAAATGCAATGAGTCAGATCCAGAAATGACTTAGGTGGTGTCAAAACCATGTCACAGCACTAATGATGATGATAGAAGTGGTGCATCTGGGCTGTGTAAGGGATCGTTTTTTTGCAGTCTAGATTTGACTAGTTTCCTCCAAAACCAGCGCTGAATTCTGATCAGACTGTCAAAGAGCAAAGGCCTTAAAAGTACATGTTTTAATTGGCTCCTATCTGCAGCCGGGGAGTTGCAGCATTGACTGGGAAACGGCCTACAGGAGTTGAAAGTAGCTTAGAAGTAATAAGTTATGTTTTCCAAATGAGCACAAATCATTAAGATTCCTGGTGAGGAGATTCAGCACAAACATCTAATTGGAGCTCACATATCTCAGAGAAAGAAAAAAAGCATTTGAATACAAATGTCTTAAAAAGAAAAATGCTTTTACATTGTGAGAATTAGTGGCTAACATCCCTCTTTGTTCCCCGGGAATTCTTTATTTCTAAACCAAACGTGCAAGTGAGCGTCAAAGGCTAGAAATCATAACTTTTTAGTCCTTTTGTACGAATCAAATATATCAAACAACCCCACGAAAGTGAAAATATTCATGCCACTCTGCTTCCGCTCACCCACAGTAAGTTTCTCTGGGACCAGTTTCAGTAGACTTCCTCCAGCGTTGAAAGTATAAGCAAACAAAAAATGTCAAGTCGATCGCTGCTGAGTTCACTGTGACTGGAAGATTCCTTGAAAATGAACAGAAGTTCAGGTATATTCCGGCGCTGTTCAGATTATTATTTTTTTTCTTATCTGTGCAAGAGAACATTCTCGTGTCCTTTTGGAAAGAGCAGACCTGTCTCTAGAGAGGAGGAATGTTATCTAATGGTAGCAGATCAAAAGAGCCATCATTATCAGAATCCTGTGCTGTCAGGGTGTGAATTAGAAAGTGCCTCCTTCAGACCACAAGGTTTTTGAAGTTCCCTTGCAACTCATTCATGAGCATGTCATTTAAAAAAATTTTAATTCTTGTAAAGGTCAAGCAAGAAATATGCAAGGATTCAAAGCTTCTCCAGTTAATAAAAAAATAGAGCCCTATTAGATGAAAGTATGCCAAATATTAAGCTGCAAAGTGAGATAATTCCTTTAAGAATTAATAGGTATGTGACCCGTGAGTCAGTTTTGCGCTTCTGTAATTTCAAAATGGGAATAGTAAGAATCATTACACAGATATGTGCAGATCTGAACATTTTAAAATAGGAAATTAAGGGCGGTGTCACAACTTCCCTGTGTAAAATATATTTAATGGTGCTGCGTTTGGTGGCAGTCAACAAATTATGGCCTCACCGGTAAGAAAAGGTCTTTATTTGCTTGCCATGCATTATAGTCCCCGGTGCAGAGGCAGAAAATGACTGCGACACAATGCCAGTAATAAATATCTCCGGAGCCAGGCAAGTCCAGACAACAAACCTGACTGGATAAACAGCATAGAAATCTCATTGCGCCTCTTCCCAGGCAAGATAAATACATACAGAAGCTATATAGGAATGATTTAATACCCAACCCCACTCCTCTGACAACTTAATCCTATCTTTTCCTTGGTGCTATTCAAATCAGCCACAATGACCAAAATAAGGTTTCCTGTTTAACTGCTTTTCTAGACATTACTTCTTCTCTGTTTGTAATTCTCCTTTTGAATGTTGCTGGGGCTTTCCTACCTTTTCCTTTTCTCTACGGCTGTTTCTTTATTCTTGGACAGAGTGAATAACCAGCTCATATTTAGCGTTGCACACGATGAAGTGTTGATGAAAGTAATGCAGCATTACAGGCATTCAGTTCATTTTTGGGGGAGCTGCTCAATCAGAGCTTTTCGTCAGAACATACAAAACTACTAAAGCAGCTCAAACCTGAATGTACACACAAAACCGTCCAGGGCTGGACTCCCTAACACATGCGCAGATCTACAGGTGAACTATATTTCTGAGCCCATTGTGACAGTCTGTGTCACAGATTTAATTTCCCCCACCATCTGCTGGCTGCAGGCCCAGCGTTGTAGATCATATCCAGCCTGACAGATACAAACTGCATCTGTCTATGCATGCTTCTCCCAAGGACTTTCACAATATGGCGAGGTGGAATCAGTCTCCCGGCCACACAATCTGCATCCTTACATGTTTTGCTTCCAAAGACTTGGACACTGTATGTAGGACAGGTAGAAGCTGTATATTTGTTTTGCTTGTTTTTTTGCTTAGTGAAATAAAAATGAATCTACCAGAAAGAAAAGAAAAGCAGCCAGGTTATTCTTTTTTTTTAAAAAGAAAAGCTGCTCAGTCTTTTGTGATTATACGAACCCATTTTGCTGCACCTTCTCTCCTTTTTCTCCTAGTTTCAAGCAGTCGATCACATTTTCTGCGTCCAGATTACCCACGAGGAGCTGCTGTAGATTTTAGTGATGCAAAAGCTTCTGCAAACTACGGTAACCCAGAAATAAAGTCTCTGCATCCTTCCACAAAGATGTTTTTTTTTACAATGTAGAGCTGTTGCATACTTTGGCTTTAATCAGCTGCTGGACCATGCTGAAGTTTCCTTCAGCAAGATGTGACACAAAATTGTAGCATGACCAATGAATAACTCTAGGTTCATGTTTAAAACTGACTCCAATTAATTGATGTGTCCCATAGGATCTGACACCAGACTACATTCTTCACAGAGTGTGTAAGAAATCTGGATGGAGTCCGTTTTGCTTTAAGGCAACATCATCTCATCTGCACTTGTCCTTCAATAGCTCTGTGCTTTTGGCAAGCTGTATTTGCAATGTCTGGTATGTCTGCGCCATCAGTACTGCTGATCAAGCCTACTGCCTCGAGGGATAGAGAGGGAGAGAGGAAGGAAGAAAAAAGGGGAAGGCGAGAACATAATGAAAGCGGTTAGTTAAATATAGGAGTATCCAAGCCTGACATTTAATTATTACTTAAAAAATGGAGAGTCTTCTCATTACTTGTTTAGGTTTGGGGCTGTGAAGTCCCAGAAAAGATGGAAATTTCCTTGTGACTATCATTTAAATCATTGAGGATGATGATGTAAGCAGCACCAATTAACAAAAGCAAATGGGTGATTCCCCCCCCCCCCCCAAGAGCCATTTTAGATTCTTTCTATAGATTTCTTCTTTTTCACGGACAGCTTGATCTTACGCTTTTTTCTTATCTACGGATGTATAGTGGTTGTGATTACTGATTTTACTGTCCCGATTGGCTCGATTGCATATTCTATGTTTCTGCACTGCAGACCGAATTTTCCCTTGAAAGACAATGAAAAGAAGTGAACTGAACTATTAAAAGTAAATCTGCTGTCCCCTTTGGACACACAACTCTCCAATAAACACAGAAAACCTAGCATCAGTAGAGCTAACTATCATGCAATAAAGACTTCCTTTGTTTGGGGACATAAGGGACATAAGGTGATTTATGAAAAACAGGAGCCCAGGATCTCATAATATGTTGTAAGTATGCAAACAAAAGTAGAGAAAGATCCATTAAATTGTCACTGAATGAAATATTCTTCTCTTCTTTTACATAATTAGCTTCCTGGTGAAAGAATTCATTCCAAAGCTATTAGACATAGTTTTGCTTCGCATGTGCAGAAAATGTGTGGCCCCTAGCTGTTGTCACACTTGTTGCCCGTCATGATCGTAATTCTACACTTCTGGCCTCTGTTGATAGTCGTGCCACATTCTTGCTCTCATCTTGACATTTTTCTTCGTATTTCAGGAGATATTGGAGATGTGTCAGGACGTGTACGTCCATTAATATTGGTGCAGTGCTGTGAGCAGACAGATATCAGTGTATTTACATCTTCCGCAAAGTAGCAGACACAAACAGGGACATCTGGCTTTTAGCTTCTACAGATCATAGATTTACAGAAGCCTTGCTTGTGGGATCGCAGCATTTAGTGTGATCGCGTTTTCCTGTCTTTATGTGAGCCAAGCAATGCGTCAGAAGAGAGTGTATAGCATCAAAATGTGAAGATCTGGTAAAATTAGTCAGAAATAGGAGCTGTGTTGTTAAGTTTAAGCTGAAAGGGTGATGGGTCCTGTCACTCAGAAGTGTGCTCCTGAAGGCACAAACTCCACTTTAAAGTCAAGCTTTGTGGCATTTTCTGAATGCGTCATTGTCAACGGAGAAGTCTGTTATATTTAATAACCTCTCCATTGCACAATATGATTTTTAAATCTTGTGTGGGCTGAAATGACTGTATTGAAATCACGTCGATCTTAGAGTAAAACAGTTTTTTACGTCATACATTTCAAACAGATGTTTTGAGCCTGTACTCCTCTTCATCACCATACACTTTATCGGTCGGTTTAGTATGAGTGATTTCATCCGCACGCTTTGATGTTGGTATCAGTGAAAGCCGCCTGCATCTGTGTTTGTCTTCGTCGACACTCAGATACCAGCAAAAATATAATCCCCGCACAATGTGAAACAATTAACAATCTTATATAAAAGCCCTGTAAATGGATTTACCTCTATGGTCCGTTTTAGTTGGAGGTGTTTCATTGAAGTGTGTTTATTTTAGCGGTGTGTCGAATGTTTTCCCTGCCCTCGTGTGCTTTGTGCAACTCTGAACAACAAAGAAAAAAAGAAAAAGAGAAGTCAGCTGATACGGCAACAAAAATGTGATTTGATCTCTTATCTCTAGATGTTTAATTTGCTGGATTGTGTCATTAAAAAATATATTTACATAGCCATAAGTTCCATTTATTTGAGTTGTTGAATAATGCAAATGCAGGGCATCAAGTTTCTTTCCACTCACTCACAAAAAGAAAAAAAGGGGGCAAAAAAGAGAAAAAAATTGCTGTTGGAGGTGGCAGGTCCAACTGGTAGCTCTGTAGGCCAAGGAGTCAACAGCTCCCCAGGCCCCGACTGGCTATGGATGGATGGACCTGCTGCATGTCAGGAGGCTTCTAATACCTACACTCAGTGAGCTGACTAATGGGAGTCCTTTCACCCTGACCCTGTTTCCTCACACATTTACACACCAAGACCTTTTTGCTTATCCGCTTTGCCACATGCAGCAGCGGTGTAAGCTTGTTTTGCCACGTCTGCTCCAAGCTTCCCATTTTTTCTCATGCTAAAAAAGGCCGTGTCTCATTTTCTTTAAGCTGATAAGCAATGTTTTCCAATGTTGCCGTTGATCAATCCGCTCACAACTGTCAAACGCACTGTTGAGTTTGCGCGTCTCTATTTATTCTTTAACCGGTATACAGGAGATGGATGACTGAGCAAGCATGTTGTGATGCAGGTCTTTACCTTCCTGAGCTCTCATGCCCCCCTTTTCAGGCAAACGCTGCTTTCTATTTATGTGATTTCGACTAAACGTGTTGATAGGCAGCCTGTTTACCATAAATATAAATAAATATGTGGCAGTTACCTTACTGGGTCAGACCCACTACCTTTCACTTTCAAAATGGTAAAAAAAAAAAACACACAGGGAGTTGTGGGTCGTGTTTTATGGCCGATTCTTAATGATTAGATCATTAACTCTATGACAGAATGTTCCTGCTTCAAGGTTTTCCCTTCCATTAATAGCATCTTTCCACAGCACCCAAGATAAATGAAGACGGAAAAAAACATCATACCGCACCCTCTCCTGTGTTTCTGACACACCTTCTGGCAGTTGGTTGAACCCAAGTAAAATAAATGCATTTAATGTTGACAGCAAGTTTGCTGAATAGTAATACAACCTTTGCTGCTGTAGCCAAGTTTGCTGTTCACCACTCAAGTAAATCTGAAGGGATTTTTGGAAAAAAAAAAAAAGGGCCAAAAAAAGGAGAATCGGTCTTGTTTAGTGAAATGGTTCTTAGCGATGAAGTGTCACCATGGCATAACTGTGCCATTGATCAGCCACATGAGGACAATGGAGACAACTCCACTTCAGGAACTATTTAAATCTGTGGGCACATCTGGATATTGCTGAATATCTTGGAAGATGCACAATTAAACTTTTCAAGATATTTCATCCTTATTCCTATTTTTTTAAATAAAAATCAAAAACAGAATCAGAAACCTGGTTTAGGAAGCCAACATGAGTCTATTAAACTATTGAACAAATGTAATATTCTCAATGCCTGCAACCCCTGCTGAACAGATTGTGGTTGTTGTCGTTCTCTCTTATGCTTTTGTGGATATTTCTGAATATTATTGTGAAGAACACCGACATAAAGTAATTCATGTTTGCATGGCAGAGAGCCTTTAACGTTCTTTCTTTCTTTCTTTCTTTCTTTTTTTCTTTCTTTCAATACGTCTGAGGTTAAGTCCTGTGATCAATTATTGACTTGGTTTGTGTCTCTCCTGCATGAAGTTACTGAGCTTAGAAGCAGGATGGTGATTAACAGGAGAAAATGGTGAATGGTTTCTTTGGTTTATAAGAAGTAGAAGGATATTTGTTTAATGTCTAATTAGAGTCAAATGTTAATCCAGTTAGAGCTTAAACATTGATAGCTTCATGTCAAGTCCATACTTGCATAGGGTCGCTACTGGAGCCAAGCAGTTTGCAGAGAGGGTCATGTTAGTCCTGCTTTTTTGCTCTTGATGGCCATCGGTAAAATGATTGCATTTTACCTCTTCTGAGGGGGGCAGTTAATGGGTCATGTCACAATGTAATGTATTTGGATACCCATCACTTCTGCAAACCTCTACATAATCAAAGCTGAGGCCGTCGACATTGACTCGCAGACTCTGTGTATTATTCATTATCTCTGACTGAGAGAATAAGTAAAGGCTGTCACAGGAGCCCAGTCAGTGAGGATTTAATTAACACAACCTGCCACACTCTACTATATCCACTGCCTTTCTGAGAACTCATAAAAGCCATCTCTATCTGCCGTAATTACACTAAACATGTCACAGGGAAGCTCAGCCGATGATTAATTTGAGTTGTGAAGAGGATCAATTAATTCATTTATTTGAAAACCACCTCTCTGCCTCTCTTTGTAGGACGATTTCATTAACCGTCACACTTTGCGATTTTCGGCCTGTCCTTGTTCTTTTCCCCAAGACACCTGGAGGACTAGCCTGTCTTATTAGCCACATCGCATTACTGCAGAAATTTGCCATGAGCCCTGAGGTTTTTCCATCTTAGAGTCGGTTACATTAAAATGAATGGTAAACCACAAACCGTGCACTCTGTAATACCGTAATCTCGAGGGTCTTCAATCAGAGTCCTGTTAGAAGGACCACAAGGCAAGAAGTATGTAATGCCAAAATGAAAGCCTACAGCTGTGCTACTCGTGCAGCGTAGTTAATGGAGGATGTGATTCTGTGCAGCAGCGTTTGTCCCACAAGGTGACTCAGTCAGCATAACCGTGTGGATCCAGAAGACCACCCTGGGTTGCAGTAATGGGTTAGAGGCCAGGGTGATGTACTAACTGGTGCGCTGCAGCATAAATAACAGGCACGGGGCATCTGGCAGGGCTGTAGATCATACTGACGACAGTGGAAGTATGATATCAGATATGAGAAAGGAGGGAGAAGTAGAGATAAATAGAAGAGCGGAGAGAGAGATGATAAAGAGAGAAAGGGGGTAAGGAAGGAGAGGAAAAAGCTGGGGGGTGGAATTAGATGACTGTTATTGATTATCTGCCTGTGGGCGTGGAAGTGAGGCCAAATGTTCTGCTCAGCTAGACAAAAAAAGTATATTATTTCAAAGGTCATGGCATGCATTACAGTCTCTTTACTCAGAGGACTCCTAGATAAACAGCAGAATGACTGCGCAGTGATACCACCAGCAGCATGTTGCTGTGTTAACAACAGCGTTTGCACTGTTTTTGTTATGGCTGTGTTTTTGTGACGGTCCGTTGCGTGCAGGTGCGCCTCTGCCTGCAGCTCAAATTTCCAGCCGAGTGTTTGTCTGACGCGCTGCTATCTCCATAGCGACTGCCAAAACACCAGGTCTAAGAGATGGCGTGCCAGAGACAACAGGCTTGACGAGATGTTCTGAGCACATTTCAATGCACATTGTACGATTGCATTGATTCCGCCGGCTACCTGATCCCAACTGTAGGAAACAGACTAATCTGTTCAGTTTAAGGCCGTTGTGTCGCCACCCAACCCGTCAACGTTCATTCTGACTCAGGTTCGCCTGGGAGAGGAATTAGCTTGGTTTGGATTTGCATCTTGTTGTCTTTGTTTTCTTCTCTGTGGAGATTTTCGACATTTTTTCATGTAGTTACAACAGCATTACATCAATGGCCTCTTCGCCGGGGTCTTTGATGCTGGGGCGCACCGTGTCATCCCTGCTGAGGAGACCTCTGCAGTGGGATCTCCACCAGCTAGTTTTTTTTTCTCTAAAGAGTTGGAAAACCCCTCCTCACATGCGCTTCATGGCAGACATGTGAAAGAGGCTCAGAGGTAGTCACCGGTAGGGTCAGTGTGTCTTTCTGACGGGCCAGTTACTCACTGCTTTCTAACTGATATTAGAATAAACATATTAATACGTTTGGCATTTCTAATTGTATTTAAAGAAGAAAATTGACCAAAGCAGTGAAGATGATTTTTACCTTTGCTGTTTTTCAAGTGAACTCGCTGACACAAAGGCAGCAACCCAGCCTTTCACAGACCTTTTTTGTTTGATTTTTGTGTTAGCTTTGGCTTTGTGTTTGCACCTACTACTGCCGCTGACACCTCTCACACACTTCCGCGTCTCAGGCAGATGCAAATGTCTGTCTCACCGACTGTTTTGGCCCAGAAACAGCTGCAGGCCATGTGCTTCATTTCCACAAACTGCTCCTGTGCTTCTCAGCGCCAACTCCACTGAAGACTAGTTGAGACATAGACAACACTTAATGCTCTATGTTTAGCTTTCTTTGAAGGTCGGAATACCGGAAAGGAGAACAATTAAAAATTTATTGGCTACACAGATTTAAAGTCCAGAGGCAGTTTTCGGTTCCCAAGCATAATGAATAGCAGTTTGCCATAACACAAGAACCAGGTGACCTCCATCTATTCTTTGAAACCATCTGCTTCTTTAAGCCATATTAAAATGTTTTTGTTTTGTTTGGTTTAAAAGGACTTCACAGTTGCAATATCTAAAGAACGTAGTTGTGGTTGTTTAGTTCATATTATCATCCAGCAGGATTGTAATGAAGGTTTTGTCCAAAATGAGATAATATCTCACCTTTCGGAAGGCAAACGCCGATGCTGACTCAGATTAACTACTGATACATGTTGATGCTCCTCCTATTCATGCTGCTGCAGCAATCTCTCATAGATATTCCCAGCTGTATCCTTCCCGTCCGTGTTCCGGGGGCTCTAATTTTCTCCCCAACATCCCGACGTAAAGCATTCACGGCAGCACATGACATTCACCCTCGTCTTGCACTTAAGACTATGAGGAGGAAGCAGATATGGAAATGAGGCAGGCAAGTCTTGTATCATCCGCCGCTGTGTCAGGGCTCCCCTGTTAGAAGGGAAGTGGGGTGTCTGGAGTGTTTGCCCTCATTGAGATGAGTGTGTTTGGGGTTGTGGGGAAAAAAAAAAAAAACGCTGCCTGACGCTAGTGCGGGATTGAGCTCCAGCAGCCTCCCAGTGGGACAGGAGGACAGAGATGGGGCTCTTTCAGCGGGGCTCTGATTAGACCCATCGCCCTTGCTGCCACGCTCCACTCACACTGGTAATTGGAGCTGGCAGGAGGTTGGCATGCAACCCTCCCCTGCCCCCCTCCTCCTCTCCTCCCAACCCCTCTCTCTTTTACTTGTTTTTGCCTCTCTTGTCTAAATCTTACTTTACCTGCCTGTAGCTGTTACAGACACACACCTACTCGATGAAATCGCTTTGATAACCATCTACTGTTTTTCAATTTCAGTAATTACGATAGCCCTAGAGCGTCTTTTCTTTGGGAATGATGTTGCCAATGTTTCCCCGTGTCTTTTGTGCATAATCAAGGCCACCACTGCTATCCTAATTGAGTAGTGAAGCAATGAGACTGCATTAAGCCCAGCCCACTTCCGCTGTTTTTCTTTCTGCTGCAACCAATGTAAACTCGAATTTGGTCTCCTAAGCCGCTCGTATTGCAGACTGACTGTGCGTGATAAACGGCTGTTGAGAGAACAATGGTCCTATTTATTTTTCACATCATGGAAGAACCAGTTTTTCTGTACCTAGTCTATGCCTCTGTAGCTCTGCCTCTGGTCTCAGTCATTTGCAAATCCAAGGCGTTTCATTAAATAACGCTGGTTAAAAACACTAGTATTCTCAGTGGAAAACATTCATAAAGGTGTCAGATGGCTAGCAGGATAAAGGTTTGCATGGAACATGGTTGCAGACTGTTTAGTCTGCATGCAAAGTGAATAAATTACTCTAGCGATAGACTAAAGTAGAACACATTAATCTTCTTACAAGTATAACTTATAACATTGTTATTTTTTCTTTTTTGTTCCTTTCTTTTTAACAGCAACAGCCCTGTTCATCTTAGTAATAGAGTGCTTCTGTGACATTATCAGAGGTTTTTCTTTTCTTTTTTTTTTTTTTTTTTCTTGTTTTTCGGCCATAGTTGTATTTTCCTCCTGGAGTAGACAGAACGGTAGAGTTTTCTTTTTATTATTCAGTGTGTGTGTGTGTGTTTGTGTAATGACAGCCCAATACATTGGATCCTTTTATTAAAAATTCCCCCTATCTGCGCAAACATCAACCTGCATGGCCCGCACTGTGTCGTTGGTTCCTCTCCAAATTTTATTCATCTCTTCTATGTTCTGCTCTCCGAACAAAGGCACGTCTTTGTCTCGTCGGGATGACAAGTTGGCAGACAAGGCGAGGTGCAGGAGTTGCAATAGTAAAAACAGACAGACAGGGCATGCAAAATCTTACCCAATAGCTTGACATGATCTTTGATGAGTGTAACGAAAGAGCTCTCAATTATTCCTTTTAACTGAATGCCAAAGACGAAGGCATTGTTTCTCCTGGTTTCTGTAATCTTCAGAGATATTTTATTTGTCACAGTGAGCTTTAAACCTTTAAAATCTTTTTCAAAATGTTTGTAGAAGTTGCTAAGTTCTTCATGGATGTTTGAAGACTTGGTAATCTACTTTACCACCTTTTATAACTTTCTTTTTTCTAATTTGTTCAGTTTTTCTTTAAAGGAGCTTTCATTTCCGGCTAGTTTAGTTAGCGATAGTGGCTAGTTTTTTTAGCTTTGGCGTGACGCTCTTTCTTTGTTCCGAAAGTTAACCCCATTGGCGTCATGCTAAAGCTAAAAGAACTAGCTGCAATTGCTAGCTAAACTAGCCGGACGTGATATTGGGAATAGCTCCTTTAAGATTTCTTAGAAAACATTAATTCAAATGAGTCAATTTTTGTTTAAAGGGCTCAGAGGCAGAGTTGAAAAGAATACAGGCCCCTCATGTTAAAATCTGTGGAAACCCTTGGGGGCAGATTGGCATGTCGGGGCATTTTAACCAAAGATTTTTATTTTTTTATGCTTATGTTTATTTTATGCTAGTGTTAAAGGAGCAAAAGTCCTGCAAACAGCAGCAGGAAGAAACATGTATGATGAGAAGTGCTGTGCCTCCTCTATACATAAAACGCATCCGTGCACCTATGCCTGTCTAACATTAAACAATTTCCTGTATATGAGTTTACACACCACGGTCACTTTCCATTAATCAGACGTACTCTGAAAAACTGTTCTTGTAATAGCACACCTGCAACGCAAACATTAAGCACAAGTCAAGGTTAGATTAATGTGTAAACTTTGCAGCAGCTTTTAATTTATTCCCTGTTTGTGGTTCCTGATATGACAGAGCCGCTGACTCGTGTAATAACTCCTTTGGGGTCTTTCACCTTGTTTTACCATTGGTTTGCATTTTTCACAGCCCACCAGCATTTGCCAATATTGTTAATCATAAATATTCTATGCAGCAGAACAACAGGGTCAGGTGGGAAGAGCTCACGAAGCAGAGTGTAGAGGACTTATTTTAGTGGGGAACTCCTTGTTGCAAACTTGAATGTTGCTGTAGATACGTTCTGGGGGAATATGGATTAAACTTCAGTTCAAAGTAAGATCTGACACACTTCTCAGTCCTTCTAGGATAACTGACTTGGAGTTATTGACAGAAGAGCATCATGACTCATTGAATCTATTGGTTTTCACAGTATGAAGACAGACTACACAACTTTGTAGTTGAAATTGAGTTATTTTGAGGGTCAAATCATGCACGACCAGCGCAAACAGCATAACGTATAAACATGTAAATGTGTTTTTTGCTTATATTGCCACAAGTAATAATTCAGATTTTGAATTGAATAATGTCTCATCAATAAAACTAAAATGTTACAATTTTTTATTTTATTTTATTTTTTAAATTAAATTAAATTTTTCAAAAGTAAAGGAAAACATCTTGTGAATGCTTCTGAGACTTCAGAGATTCAATTTGGCATAGGGTTGCTGCATAACTACGCAATCAATCATTGCACAACCAGTTGACCCCACTGCCAGCTGCCCAGTGGCAGAGGTGCGTGAGAAAACTGGGTCCGGACTTAGAGGGATGTCCTCGGAGGTGAGCCATTATGAAAATATTCAAAGCGATTTGTAAGTAGGTGAGAATGGACTTCATCCCTCTTTAGGTTTAGCATAATTCAGTGCTTTTCCCACTTTTCCTCTCATGACAAGCAGCATAGGGATCTGTTATCTTCCACCACCAAATCTGAAATATTCCTCTCCAATAAACCCTGATGATTTGGAGACTGTATCTCCACCATTATGCAAGTTTAATCTCTGCCAGACAGTATTTTCCCCACCTCTTGTTCTCATCTTTGTCTTCATCTCTTTCTACCTTTGTCCTCCTCTTTCTCTTCAAAACCAAAGGAGAGCAAACCACAGAGGAACACACGTCGCGACAATGCTGTTACCACTATTCATTTGATAACACTCTAACAGTGGAGATGCCTGTATTATAGAGGTATCCTCTTTTGTAAAGGTATCATTTGGGATGTCTGAAAACTAATTCTGCATTGTTAGAAAGGAAGTAAGCCTCACCACAAAGATAAGAGGCCTTGCAGAG
>JBBDHI010000008.1:19342185-19352387 GCA_037177115.1 Craterocephalus stercusmuscarum | reverse complement strand
CTATCTATCTATCTATCTATCTATCTATCTATCTATCTATCTATCTATCTATCTATCTATCTATCTATCTATCTAAGTATTATATGTGAAATTATATATTTATTCGATACAAAAAATACATATTAATGCCTTTTTCTAACTTGTGATTTTATTGAAACTAATTACAAAAATAGTTTACACTCTAAAGTACAGTTTTTGATAAAATGATGCCAGAATTAAAAAAAAATACAAAAAAATGTGTTTTATATTGCGACATTAGGGATAGCTACAAATCTTTTTCATGGTGAACCAAAGAGAGAAGTCCTGATCATTAGCACTCATTTTATCTTGACACTTTGCCCTTAATGACAGATCTACATAGAAGGACACTGATGAAAAAGATTACTGGTTCAAGAGTGTGGTAATAATCATACCGCTCAAGAGCCCATCATGTTTTCCCTTTATTACCGCTGTTAAGAATCATAATGAATTGAGGTTGAGGGTTCTATTTTAGCTTTTTTTTACTCAACTAGTTCCCATCATTGACTTCTTGGTTGATTTTATCTCTAATTTTTAAACATACTGTCCTTAAATACAGTCTGAATAAGAGCACATAATTAGTTTTTAACTCAGCCCAGATTTTTTGAATATATAATGTTGAGATTTTTAATTATTCAATATGAACATCAGAAATGGAAACAAGTTTCCATGTAGCTTCCATTTGTCTGACTGGCACACAATAAAACAATATAAGTGGTACAGTACACAAGTGGGAGCTGAGTTGGAACATCATTTCAATTTGCCATTAAAAAAAAATCCACCAAAATAGCCGTTAGCTCTTATGACTACTGTTACTCCTCCAAAGCAAAGTACCATCTGTAAGTGTGGGATATCTGGTGGAAGCCGTGTGCCGGGATGTTGCTCCTCTGGATATGTCTAAACAGAACGTCAGAGCTTGGTCTATGAATAGTCAAAGGGCATTTTCAGACTCAAAAACTAGACTAGTATGCATTTTTTTTCTTGAAAATACATTTGATCCATAACTTTTAGTTCCATACTCCAGCTATGAAGGCACACCAAAGAACTTTGCATGGCACGTCTTCAGAGTTAGTCATCGTCACTTAAAAGTCCTTCATCCTCTACTTTACACTTATTGGTTTCTAGCTGAGCGCGTCTCTGACGCTGACGCGTCTTCAGTTTGGTTGATAGCCTGTCTAAATTTGACTGGATGGAGAAAATTGAACAAACACCTTAATTTTGTTGTCACTATAAAAACCTTATTATGACATTAGCTACAGCAGCACCAATTCCAAGTGCAAACATCGCTGCCTGTCCTCCTGGTCCTCGCTCTTTCTCTCATACTTTCTGAATTTTTCCCCCAAATACAGTAGGACACACAGGACCATATTTCAGTCAGAAACTTGAATCAGAATTTTGTGTTTTTGGTTCAAGTGCTAGAACTTCCAGTCACAAACTGTTTTACTGAAAACAAAAATAAATCAGTTAATGTAATCTCCAGCAAGACTACCTCTTTTCATTGGACAAACAATTGCCCATTCAGACCATGGTGCGGGGCAGATTTAAAACTCACATTTTTGCATTGGACCAAGTTGAAAAGTTGAAAAGTTCAGAGCAAATGAGTCAGGCATGGCAGCATCATAAGACTAAACATCAGCTACCATTTCATTATCTTTGTATGTCAGCATATATTTGAAAGAACTTTAGGACTCAGAATTCTGCTTTAGGAACATACTTTAGGTTGTCATTGATATGCCATCACATGCATCATGGTGAGTTGGATTATTCAAATAAGTTTGTTTCGTTTTTTAAGCCGGGGGCAGCTCATCTATGCATGAGTACCCAGTGGCAGATTGTAACCATCCCTTCTCTGTTTAAACCTCAGACTCCCTGTGCCGGTTAATAAGCTTGCTATGATAATCAGTTACTAACAGGATTCTTTTTTCCCCTATCGAATCTAAATCAGCCTCTGATCTGTTTTTCCCCAGTAGTATCTTCTGCTCTCACACTCATTTTGTGTGTGTGTGGGAGGGTATGCTCTGATTACTGTTTGGCCTGTAGCACCTGAAATGTATTTGCTCTCTTTCATCCTCGACTTCGACCTTGCCCGCTGAACACATCTGATGAAGTCCTCTTATGGCATTTGGAAGTTATTATGTCAGAATCTGAATGTTTAGATTTGATGTATTTATTGATTTATTTTCAGTTTCTTACACCTTGTGTCTGTCGCATTTCTAAAAAAATCTACTTCTGCGAATTTTCAGAGAACCAGATCCCACATGGCTTCCCCACCATTGATATGGGACCTCAGCTGAAAGTGGTTGAAAGGACCAGGACGGCCACAATGTTGTGTGCGGCCAGCGGAAACCCAGACCCGGAGATCTCCTGGTTCAAGGACATGCTTCCTGTGGACATCAGCAGCAGCAATGGGCGCATCAAGCAGCTTCGCTCAGGTACAGCTCGATAAGATCTGAGATGATTTCTTTGAGGTCTTTGTTTACATGACTCACTGATAGTGTAAATATGACTAAGACAGGCTGCAGATGCCATACAAGCATACCAACAGACATCATGTTAGGGATGAAGCTAATTGAAAAAAAACCCCAGAAGGCCTTTGTTGTCTTGTATGACTTCATGGATTCACTTTCATCACAAATGATATGAAAGTTTTACCCAGCTTGTCATTGCCGTCTTGATTACTTTTCTGAGTTCTTTTACAGTTTTTTTTTCTCCTGACAGCAGCGCAGCAGCCCCTAACAAAGTAACTGAAGCTGGAATGACACTGTCCCAGAGTTCCTGCAGTCTTTGACAGTGATACATAAAGTTTTTAAACCTTTAGAAGTACAGAAGGAGAATTTACCACCATATTAAATAATCCCTAATCCTCTCTTAAACATGCAGCTGGGTCACAATGAGGCCAACTGATGATGCATTAGCTAGGATTCCAACTCAAACTAATGAGGTACTCTTTGTTGATCATAGCCGTCCCATTCATAACTTAGCAGAGCTTTCCTGACCTTCCTGATGGAAAGTATGCAAGGTGGAAAAATTAATGGCTTTTGGCCTCACCCTTTGAGCTGGTGGACCCCATGACATGAGGTAGATTTTACTTTGTGAGGCATCCTTAATGAAATAGCTGCTTATACATGTTAAAGCTAGCTGCAGATTTGAGGAACCAACGATTAAAGATGAGAGCCTCTCTAGAAAAAGCCTGACGCAAAGAGCTGTCCAGAGGAGCCTGGATCCTTTGAGTCTGTTCACTTGGACTTTCCATGTTCCTGCAAGCGGAGCTCAAATTAGAAACAGATTTCTACAAATTGGATACTAACACAACTGCTCGGAATTCTAGAATTATGTTAAGTACAAGGATAAAATGGAGTGAAAAATACCCCACCGACACGGTTTTCTTTTTTACTTCCAGCGACAAACTTTTAATTAGTTTTCTTTCCCACATACGTTGAGAGTGCCTGGAAATGTGCTGATATATAATGCCCCTAGACTAACATTTCTTTTTATCCACCACTGTTTTCCTGACATCTGCTGCTGTATCAGGATTTACATTATTGCATACGACCCGAAATGAGGCCAGTTTTGCAATGGCAGGGAAAGAAAAAAAAAAGCACAGGAATTTGTTGCCAGAGTGTAACTGAAAAGGCAGACCCTGTTCTTATTTTTCTAACACACTTGTTCAATTTTTTAATGAGCTCACAGTCGTGTTTATTTTCTTTTCACACCAGCCTATTCACCCACTCTGTGGAGATACTAACTTCTACTCGGTTTAATACCTCTGATGTGAATCCTTTTTGCTGTCCATCACTCTATTTACTCTGAGTTACTTGCATTGCCACTGTCCGTTTTACTAACTGCTATTTGCACAAAGAGTGGAGGCCTTATTAAATTAGAAAGCTTCATTAAAATGTCTTCATAGTACTTTAATGCTGCTGTGAAGCAAGAGTAAATGTGGTTGTTGTTTGCAAAAACCAGAATGCTGAGCGTTGTAGTCAGTATTTGTCAGACAAAAGGGGATCCTGTTTTTCACCATTTTAGACATGTGCAGTCCAATATTCTTACTTGCTTTATATTGTAGCATTCTAAAACCCACAAAGTTTTGTTACTATTAGATTAAGTGGCCTCAGCTCAGAGTTTATTTTCCCCCTTTTTTGTATTTATTGCTTCTCAGAAATTATGTTCATTTTCCCACTGTTGTACGTAGATTACTAACTAATCTTTCAAACTTGTTTTCATTAAAATGACTCCCACATAGGTGGTACACCAATTAGAGGTAAGAATGAATGAATGAATGAAGAGTATACTGGAAAATCTAAACGTCCACACCACTCCCTCACGCCCACATCAGACCCCTACATTCCTCCCATCACCACGTCACCCGGTCCATCCACACTGTCGGCGCCACGTTCTCCCGCGTCTCCTCCCAACATGTTCTGTCTGCTGTCTCCTTAACAAACAAATGATCCCCAACCTTGAAATCACATGCATGGAAATGCACAGGTCCGCTGTATTAGCTTGTAAATGAGCTCTGAGATTCTTCCTGGCTTTAATAAGGAAACACAGACCATCATCTGGCTTCAGCCTCTCCCATGGAGTCACAACTAAAGGCCACCATCATCACATGAGGATCCAATTTGCACAGCCTCAATGTAAATTGGAATGAGTGTATTTGCATGCTGCCTTTGCAGAGTTTGCCCCCTAGCACGGGAGCTGGATACCTCGCTGAGATTGTTAAGGTGGAAACTTGGTCTCTTTTTGGAAAATATAATTTTTTTCTCCGATTGAAAACATCATTTTTAACCATCGCCACTGGAGTTAATGTTAGATGTCTGGGGCAAGCTCAACAAATTTTGAATTTTCACAGCTCCCTGTATGGCGCATATTCAGTAAGACGGCTCACATTTTAGAGGTTTTCATAGCATCGATGCCTCATTGATAGAAGCTGTAGAAGATCCAGAATGTCTTGAAGTAGTTGGAGGAAACTGAAGTGGTTTTGTGTTGCACTCTGACAACTGTCATCACAGGAGCCTTCTACATTTTAGTAGTACTCCCACTTTTCTCCCATGAGAAAGCTGGCAGATTGACAGATTGGTGACATCGACATTAGTATGCAGGTGCATGTCAGTGCTGAATCAGATAGCGATGAGCTCAGCAAGCCGAATAAACACCTCGGAGGAATGTGTTGTCATGAGAACTGAAGTGGTATTCTCACATGTCCCAGTCCCGCCCTGTTTCACTCCTGTATTTTTTTTGGTCTCGTCTTGCTCCGAGTTCCTGATGGTTGGTGGTGAACCTGTTTGTTGCATTCATCTCATACTGCATGGCGTGAAAAATGTATCCTAATCTCATTTAATGCTGAGTACGTTTGTCATTTTCAAACTTCATGGCAGCTGGCAGCGTTTTTTTTCCTGCTAGCGCCATGCTGCTTTGGGAGTCTCGATAAGTGTTATCATTCACTACATGTACTCTGCTAAGACACATGGTTTGCGTTAAACCACGCATTTTTATTGAGTCGTGGTGAAGGTAAGTTTGCTGTTGCGCTTCTTAAACTGTCTGAATTTGACTTGCTTCATCTGCCATCCATATGCAAGTCAGTAGCGGTGATTACATGATGGCTATAGAAGCAGAGTGACTAAATGACCACCCCGGGCTTTTATACTTTGTTTGAAACAACATCTTGGCCTTCTCACTGTTGCCTGCAACAACTTGGACTTGTGAATACTAATCACAGCCATCTGGCAATAAAGAAGCTCCCTTTGGTAAAGCATGGTAAATAATTTCCTCACGGCTAACTGCACTGGCAGTTGTTTTGCTGCAAAACTCCGGCCATCAAGCAAATCATCAGTTACAAGTCATATTTTTTTCTTTTGTTGGATTGTCTATGCATATTGTATATGAAAAAATGACTTATTTTTCTACTTTAGTGTGTAACAGTCACGAAAAATTAAGTATACCCTCTTTCAGATCTAAGGTTTTACCACAGCCACAAGTTTTAAACTAAGATTAATATAATCTAAATAATGTTATAAATAGATGACCAACAACTCATGATACATTTTGCTGTTTTCTTATTAACTAAACAAATGTTAATTTAACAGGCAGAAACAGCATGTAAGAGGAGCTTCCAAAGAAATGTATTGGGTAAGCAGCAACAAGGTGCTGCTGCTAATAAGATGCACTTGATTTCTAATAATCAGCATGTGTGAGAACCCCCCCAAAAAAAGAGATTTGCTGCACTGGGGCACCGAGGAAAGGCTTTAGAAATGACCTCAGAGAGGCAACTGTAGCAGCCCGTTAATTCGAGAATAGTTAGAACAAATCATTCAAATTGTCTAAATGGAGAAGAGTTCTTTTTTTTCTACAGCAGGAAAGATTAGAAAGAGGATTCACAGGGGGGAAATATTTGAGCCAGTTACAAGTTTTCCCAGGAATGGAAATCCTGGCAAGTTTACTCCACAGTATAATAATAAAAAAAGACTGAATAAGTATGGCTTGTTTGGAAGAGCTGCCAAGAAAGAGATTTTTTCTTGAACATGGCGTGGGCACAAAGTTGCATCTAAACAAACCACAATATCCTTGCAGTCCTTGAGCCGACCTTGAACTACTTTGTAAACCGAAGAATGCTGGAGTCAAATGTGCATCTGTCCTATAGCCAAAGAAACTGAGTAAAGAGGGCAGGGATCTCCAGCTCAAAAGCAAATCTATAACAGAACATCTAAAAAAGAGGAGGATTCAATTTGTTGAAATGGCTCAAAGTTCAGGCCTTAAGCAGATTGAGGTACTGAGGGAGGTTTAATAAGACGGCGGTGTTTAAACAAATGCCTGCAAACCTCATTAAGCTAAAGCAGAAACTTTTATCTTTTACCTGGGAGTTCAAGAAAAACATTGGTTTATTTCTGCTGACAATGCCTTGGTAAAATACCGGAAAAAGCACTGAGTCGTGGGGTAGAACTTCTCAGATTCCCCGGAATTCTCGAGGGGCGAAGCTGCATTCGCAAAAACTGCGGAACGGTTTGATTGGAACATTCTTGCAGCGTTCTGCACTTATAAACCGATTCATGGCTGCAAACATGTTTGCTAAAGAAGAATGTTAAATAAACTCCCTTTCATCTCATTTAGACTTGTATACTTAAATTTGTTTAAAGAAGTCAAAGTGGGTCAGATCTCCATACAGTTAAGTATTTTAACCTTAGTTAGAACACATTCTCTAGACCTTTGCGTTGCAGTGGAAATGCAAACCATACAAATCACCATCTATTCTTTTATCCTACTAAATGAATTCCAAGTAATGAAAATAGCTGGAAATGTCAATGGAAGACTCCTTTCTGTAATAGACNNNGTTATTGTTATTGCTACTAATGGTGAACTGACAAGCATTTAAATTGTGGGTTTACTGAGTGTTCCCATATCTTAGCTTAGTATTATGCTAAATAATTAATAACCCAGTGTAATATGTTGTCTTGTTGTTTTGTTTGTATGAAACTTTAGAGCCACTATAGGTGAGACATTTTAAAAAGATGTGTTGGTAAGTGAAACCTTAGAATTGAAAGAGTGTATTCTTTGTTTTTTGTGATTCTGTGTGGAAAAAAATATATTCTAAAGGTTTTAAATAACATATTTTGGTTGAATGGCTTAAAACAGAGAAATCTTATACTGAACAGCTGCTTGCTTGCTTCTATCCAGTCTTCTGCAGCATAGTTCAGCAGCATGCAAACATCTGGCAGTGACAGATAACCCTCTGTGACACAAGCACATTGGTTTGTCACTTATTTCTATAAGCTGCAGGCTTTAATCAGACTTTGGTGTTTTTGACATGTTATTTAAACCATAAATTGACCCTCCGTCACAGCCTTTTTTCCCAGCCCTAATGCGAGCAGGCAAATATTCAATTAGCAGTGTTCCTAAACTTGCCAGAGTTGCTAAACATTTTTGCTGCCTCTAGTATTTTCCTTTAAAAAGTCATGCGTGAGCAGGAACTTGGTTAGACTAGTTGACCGCAGGCTCTCTGGTGAGTCACAGTGTAGATATCTGCTTTGGTTTCTGTCAAATGTCAAAACTGCTAAAATTGTTAATCCTCCATGCAGGAGCCCTGCAAATTGAGAACAGCGAGGAGTCTGACCAGGGGAAATATGAATGTGTTGCCATGAACAGCGCTGGAACCCGCTACTCTGCTCCTGCCAATCTCTACGTCAGAGGTAAAGCCAAATGTCTGTCTCACTTGTGGAGTTAATCAATCATAAATGTCATTTCTGCGGTCTCAAGCACTTGCGAGCTATGAGCAAATGTGCAGCTTTTTAACGTCTCTTTTAAAAATGCACTGCATCCTCGGTACTGTATGATTCAAGCTCTTCTTTCAGAGTGCGTGGGAGTGTGTGGGTAGAGTGTGCGATTAAACTATTTGCACATCATGAGACCAAAAAAAGCACAATTTTAATGATTTTTAATTGTTACTGATGAATGGAGGGATTCACTGTGCTTCTCTGCTCACTTAAAAAAAAAAGATGAAGTTTTCGGTCAGCCAGGATAAATGAAAGAATTTATCGAATATGCTGGCTGGGCCTTTGATTGTTGTGCAATTTCTTGGATTGGACATGTTATTCCCCTATTTCTGTCTGTTTCTGCGTCTCCATCTTCACCACTACTACCCCATCTCCTCCATTCCAATGAGCTGAACTAACATCAACCTCCTGTTTGGCTGTGAACTCAACCAGGTGCAGCCCTTGAGAAAACAGCTGCATTGAGACCGTTTCCTCCACTGGTACCGATGCCAGGACTCCTTTCTTTTTTTTATATTGACTGTATCGAAAGGGTCCATTATTCCTCCTCCCCCCGCACAACCCACGGGATTCTAAAGACGAGGAGGGGCTCGGAGGTTTTCAGGGTTTGTTTTTGCCGTTTCGTCTCTGTAAGCAGACTAATGCAGGGTAAGGGCAGGATTGTACGCTTTGTGGAGAAAGCCACTATAGGGGAGAGAGAGAAGTCTGGGTCAGTTCCTGTACATAACACCAGCATGTCTGATGCACATGAAACACAATAGCTGCTGCAGTTGTTGGAGTGGGTGGATGAAGGAGGGAGTGAAAGTGTCATGGGTAGAGAAAGACATGCCAGGCTGTCATTTCATAAATGTGTTAAAAGTATAGTGTCACAAAGGCCATTTTATGTATGACTAAAGCTATTGTGTCTTTTCTTGTTCGCCAAAAAGAACTAAGTAGATGTGTGTTCAGTTTCCCACAGACCCCAGACAAAGAAAACAAAGCGAGTTTTCTAGCAGATGTAAAATTAAGTGTAGTTTTTTAACACAATTCTTTCTTTCATATGAATATTTTAACTCTGCTCCTATAGGCAAGAAAATGACAGAATTTTTTAATTTCAACACACACAACTCCCTCCTGAACCGGAGGTGCAATCATGCTCGAGGATTATAGTGAAAGCTCGTCTACAGATTAAACGCTGTGTATTCCAGAAGTTTTAGATCTTAAATCTTGACGGGCGTTGGAGCGTGGGGGTGGGTAGGCAGCCAAACAGCAAAGGAGGGGCGACGAAAGGATGTAAGTCTCTTCCATTAATCAGGACATGTCTGTCACAGGTGCAGACACTGGCTTTTTTCCCCTCAAAGGTAATTACAGTAGTTGTGTGGCGTGGCGCCAGCCGCAGCCTGGAGGCCCTGCAGGAGTCTGCAACACCACCCAGGTAGCTGTCAGCCCACCGGCCCCCAATGCCGACTTTTTCCACCAGCCTCGCCACACCAGTGGAGAGATAGAAATTAAACCAACCGTAACCTTTTAAAAGTGTGCTTGACTGGAATGGAGAACAAAGACTCCAGCCATGTTTTCTCTCTGTCTGTGTAGCCATTGCAGAGGGAAGGAGACGAGACCCGGGGCTGAGCTATCTCTGCAGGGCTAGATTGAGTTTAAAACATGAGCAGCTCAAGACAAGTGGCTTCTAACATGCCTGTCTGGTTTTACCTCTTTTTTTTCTTTTTCTTTTAACTAACTCATGATGAGTTACAGAAGCAAACAGGCCATTTGAGGATTGTTCATTCTTTATAGTTTGTAAAAATAATTAAACTCCACTTGGTTACAGTTATTTTTAATGCAATGTGATGTAGAAAATGTAGCAGTTTAGTGCAGAAAATGTTTCATTAATCTCTTTTTTTTAAATGTTTGTGTAAATTCTAAGTATTCATTACTTAATTA
>JBBDHI010000008.1:19319794-19342085 GCA_037177115.1 Craterocephalus stercusmuscarum | reverse complement strand
GTAAATTCTAAGTATTCATCACTTAATTAAATTCAGTGCCTTCTAAAAATGACATCCCCCTGGGTAGAGCAGTAATTGGTAGTCTTGAAAAACCCAATAAATTTGGGGCTATTTGAAGACGACATATGAAAGGAGCCTCGCGAGAGAAGCCGGGGAATTCTTCACCAAGCACACACACCTGTCAGGCTTCAATGTACTTGTTATTGGTGGTGTTTTTTGCATCCACAAATCTGCGGTGGCGGTTTTTTTCTTCCATTTTTCTTTTTTAAACTCTCCCTCTCAGTGTCGCCTTCCTGATCTAATTCCTGTTTGCAGGTTCACAAACATGCTGCCAGCACCACCACCGCCATCTTTGTCTTGACATTTAAAGCCACCAGAGAGTGATATCCTTATGTGGGTGGGGAGGGGGGGGGATGAGGGTAAAGCAAGAGGAGGTGATTTTTTTTTTTTTGGGGGGGGGGGGTAGTTGTTTTCCCCTTCCAACATCTGCGAATCTAATAACTGCATGTCCTTCCACTTGTCATCCATTAAGACCACGGCCGTGTTCGTAGGTGTGGAACCGAGGGTCGCTCTCGCCGACCCTCCTCTAAAGGAGGACTCCATCAACGTGGGCAGAAGCACAAGCGTGCTGTGATTGTGCATGAGCGCTCATTTGTCAAGTGCTTATCCCCACAACGGAGGAGGATGTCAGCTTCTGTCTGCTGGCACTCTTTCATATATCCATGTGACATGTCAATATGTCAGTGAGGATAAAGTGCTGCAGCTGGGCTTTTTACACCGAAATATCTTCATGCTGTTTTATGTGTGTATGTCTGTGCATCAAGGAGGGAAACTTTTAAAGTGATTATTTCAGGTCAGATCTATAAAAAGGATCATTTGAGGTAGAGGCGAGGAATCTTTATGATTTTTAGAAATTCTTAAACGACGTATAGATATATGACAAAAGTATTTGGCAGTCCAATGATATTAAAGAATTCATGTTGAAATGGGGGGAAAAAAAGGATGAAGACTGTTTTAAACCTTTGATAAAAGTCCGTTTCTCTCCTTGATGTGATATCTAAGCGTAACTTTGCCTCTGTGTGCCATGTCACTAACCTCCGCTGTCTGGAGAAACATCTGTCTGTTTCACTGTCTTCCTCTTCACTCTCTGTCTTTTCATCCCATTGCTCACCTCCATCAAATCACTTCACCCGCAAACAGATCAGCGTGAAGGTTGGTCATTTTCTCTTTCCTGTCCTTTCCCTTCCATTTAGAGAAGTTCTTTTTTTTAAAATCCTTTTATTTTAGTTGGGGTCGGCCACTGCCTCCACCTCGTCCGGTGAAGACAATGAAATCCAGCCCTTAGAGACAAACATATTAATCATAGCTCTCCCTAATCCTTCGCAGTGTAATTGTGTGCTGTTGTCTACTTTTTGCATGGATCCCTGAATAGCTCCTGCATGCCTTCTTATGCCACTCCCCTCGAACACTGTTTCGATTAGTCTTGCCAAAATATATAAAGGAGCCCCAAAGCACTTAGCTTAAGCCATTATTAGATCTCTGTTGTGTTAGCTCGCTGGGTATTTTTACACACCGCGCCCTTATTGTTCCTGTTAACTGCATCCACCAGAAAAACCTATAGACGCTTTCACCCTCATACTTTCCGTCCGCCTCTGTAGGCCCATCTGAGGTGTGTGATGGATTACTGGCGTATTCAGGTGGCAACCGGATTTGTCAGGTGTTTAAGCGGCTACACCTCTGCTCTCCCACTGAGGAACATGGGTACCAGAGCCGATGGAGCCGCTCTCAGGAGATTATGTCTGGTTTACCACCACGGGCAGCCTCCAACCAGACACCCAAGGATGAAATAGGCGCATGTTGGCCTAATGAGATGACACAACATCCGCCAGTCTCTGAGTGATGTTGCTTAAGGCCCTGCAGGGTAAAAAAAAAAAAAAGGAGATAATCTGGCTCTTTTTAAGAAATGTACAAGCTGGTAAGACAGAGCAGATGACACCCTTAAGTTACATTCTTACACATAACCATTAACATGCTTATGAGGGAGATTTTATGACTTTTGGCCCTTGTTACCTGATTTGCATAGTATCAGGCTGAACTCTGCGTTAGTTAATGCATTTTGACAGTCGCTTTGTTCGTGGTGGAAGTAATCTTTTGGAAATGATCGCTCCTCATGTGCCATTTGCACGACTCTGCCACGCAAACAGCTGACCTGGAGAATATTTAAGAATGAGCTGGCAAGAGTGCTGACAGGGAGATGATCGGCCATCACGGTAGCCCCACACTGCTGCCAGGAAGCCCTCCAGCCTGCTGATTCGCTGCCAGTTTTTGCCAGCTATTGATTGACTGAACAGGTTCTGCTATCCTTAGGCACTTTGTCAAGGCAGTTAAATTTATAGGTATCCAGCAAGCGGGCAGGCAGAGTGGAGACAGAGCTTATTTTGTGGT
Source organism: Craterocephalus stercusmuscarum (assembly GCA_037177115.1). Classification (NCBI taxonomy): domain Eukaryota; kingdom Metazoa; phylum Chordata; class Actinopteri; order Atheriniformes; family Atherinidae; genus Craterocephalus; species Craterocephalus stercusmuscarum. The sequence goes on along the minus strand of JBBDHI010000008.1, from coordinate 19,339,640 downwards.
TTTGATAGAGTCCCGGAGCCCATCTCTCCAAGCCGCTCTCGACAGGAGAGAGGCTCCGGGGGAATCGATAACAATTACCTGCCCTCTAGTCATTTTGTTCCACAGCACCTCTCCAAACTTAACCGCACAGCATGAATTATTCACAACATTAAGTGTTCAATATACACAGCCCCCATTGACAGACTGCTCTTAGCACTGTTGAGTCTATGGAATCATGAAAGAATAACAGCTACTTTGAGCCTAAAGGCTCATATTAGTGCTGCTTCTCTCCGGCTCGCCTTTTTCATAGGCATATGTTGTGAAAAATAACTCCACTTGAGGAATGTTTGACTTGTGTGAGAAGACACAGGTGGCCACCAACATGAGTGCAAAACGTTTCTGAAAGGACTCATAGAAGGTGCTCTGTGCCTTTGTCACGCTCAAAGTCCGATATTCGGTTAATTATATGAGAGACGTGGGCAAAGTTCTGCATTTATCCCCTGTCTTCCAAGCATACGCAGGCTTCCTATCCCATCCCATATCTGTCCTCAGCTCCTGTGCATGCCCTGCTTGAGAATGACACCCTGGTCCTGTTCCCAGGCTGCTAACATTTCTCAGCCTGTCCAGTCTTTACATGTAGAAATCATCCATCTCCTTAGAACCTTCAGAGTTTGTATGGCTGTATTTCTCTCCTAGCATTTAATGTATGTTGCTGTTTCTGCAGCCCCGTGGTGTAGCAGAGTCAGAAACCCATTTAAAAGCATACAGTGTAACCATTAACACTGGACAATCATCTTTACTCTGCCCAAATGCTTGCCTGACCTCTTTCCTGCTCCTAGTGTTATCTCAAAAATTGTGTAAAAGAAACTCACAAGGCCAAATTCCAAAAACATGGGCTGTTTTTTTTTTGTTTTTTTTTTTTCGCAGCTCTGACTCGGAATATTAATCATTTTTGATACTGAGCCAAGTAGATTCAGCCCACAAGAGTGTGTTGATTAAAACGGCAGAAAGTCTACACGCAGCACCTCAATTATTATGGGAAAATTCAGATGAATGTGAACCTGCCCACCCCCCACCCCCTTTTTTACAGCGCGGTCCAGAGAACCAGCCTTCTCCTGACTGGAATCTCAAAAGGTGCTTTTGTGTTTTTCCATTTCACCACATAATGAGGGGAATAACAAGCATGGCTGTAACGACGTTCCGGTTCAAATTAGATCGAGGAAGGGAGGGCGAAGGGGTGGGGGGCGAAGGGACGGGGTGGAGGGAGACTCATATTTGAAAATCCATTTTCATGTAGACCGGTGCGTAAGAGCAATTACAGTCAAGGGCTTTTTCCCATTTATTTATTTATTTGTTTATTTATTTATTTCTTTTTCAGAGAGACACATGTTGGAGTGCATTAGGGGGGGAAAGGCAGCAGGGATTCTGCAGAGATGGTTTCCTGCTGCGGTATCTTGAAGATATATGAACAGCTTCAGTAGAATAGAGATAATGGGTCCCTCAGTGGGGAGCTAAATGTTTGGGTTGGCTTTGAGTAAAGAAGTCAGAGCTGCATCATCTTAGATTTAAAGCAGACTTTGGCAACATCCCATAAATTTAACAGGTGTGACACGAATGGATGCTCACACAGTGGTGTCAGCTTCCCTTTAACATGTCAAAAAAGATAGTTTGTTGACAAAAACGTTACGAAAAATGTGTAAATATGGAAAGCATTTACTCCCCATTCTCATATAGGCAGAAAACAAATTATATGTAAATGTCGGCTGCCTGTTTATTCCAGACTGGCTTTTCAGTTTGGCATTGGAGCCTCTGAATTGGTGTTTGCCTTGTCCCAGGCGACATCAACAGGCCCTTCTTGTCTCCATGGGAACCCCTTTTTAATGTCAGCCTATCTGCATATCAGAACTGCTCAAAGAGTGAGAGAGACGGAGAGAGGGAGAAAGGCAGGCTGAGCAGAAGGAAACGGAGAGAGAGAGAGCGAGCAGGAGGAGAAATCAAACAATGGCATCTCCACAGGGTCCCTCCATGATGCAACTCTCACCACCGTTTGACACTTTGACAAAGGAGGTCCAGACATAGGCTTCAGCTATTTTTGGTGATAACTCCTTTTGTAGGCGAGGGGATAAAACACCTCCTCATAGATCTTTTTTGAGAATTTCCTGAACCCTTTAGTGACAGTTTATGCCTGTCAGCCCTTCATGTAGTTTGGTAGCTTTTCCCAGTTTGCTTTTTTCCTTGCACTTAGTCATGGACAAAGAAAGTTCAGGAAATAAAAAGCATCAAACTCACCTCATATATATCATATATGTTGACTCTTTTTTTTTTTTTTCATCTTCACTTGATCCTGTCAGTACGAAGAGTCCCGCCAAGATTTTCCATTCCACCCACCAACCAAGAAGTGATGCCAGGCGGTAGTGTCAACTTGACGTGCGTGGCAGTGGGCTCGCCAATGCCCTATGTCAAGTGGATGATGGGCGGGAAGGATCTGACCCAGGAGGAAGAGATGCCCATGGGACGCAATGTGTTGGAAGTCACCAACATCCGTGAATCAGCCAACTACACCTGCGTAGGCATGTCCTCTCTCGGCATAATTGAAGCGACAGCGCAGGTTACTGTGAAAGGTAAGCGTCATTCTTCTCAAGTGTTCAGACTTGTTCTCCTGTCTGCAGCCCATGTGATTCCTCCTCCGATTCACCGATTAAGAATTTAAAAGCCACCTTTAAATGACCCGGTGTTTAGTGATACCTAGAAGTATAAATAAAAGATGGTCGTGGTTTGTGGTCTTGCTGTCAATGCATTGATGCTGGGACTTGTATGTTTTTGTCTGCCTCGTTCTGAATACTAGTGTGTACACAACTTTGAGTCTATGTCGTCTACCCATCACAGCCACTTGTATCAGTATTTGTCTCTATTGATTTTACTTTCCACTCGGCTGATCGATACACAAAATGTCACAGTCATTAGAGGGACCACAACAACACAGACCTCCTTCCCTTAGGACGCCTTGATGCGGACTCTCTTGTCTGGTTTGCATTTGTTTGAATACAAGCCACTTTTCCATTTTCTCTGATTGTCAGTAACGGCCAGACCAGTTATTAAACACAAAATTGTTTTTTCAGTCTTGGTTTTCTGTTCATTTTGGGATAATTGCAGCTGGCAGCACTATAAGCGTAAGCTCATGAAACAATCACCTTTTTTTCCTATGGTTTACAAAATAGAGAGCTCCTTGATGAGTCACATCTTTTCACCATTTGAGTTTTTTTTTTCCTGTCATATTTCTACATTTTGAGAATTGATGTTCAGAGGTGTCAAATATCCATTTTTTTCTCAAATGATCCAAAAAAGGAAGTTCAGTCAAGCGAAGCTAATATGTTGCTTCTTTTTTTCCCCCTCAGCCTTGCCAAAGCCCCCCACATCAGTCACTGTAACTGAGACCACGGCCACCAGCGTGACTCTCACATGGGACTCCGGAAACCCTGACCAAGTATCGTACTATATGATCCAATACCGAGCCAAGTCCTCAGACAACGGCTACCAGGAAGTGGAGCGCGTGGCTACCACACGCTACAGCATCGGCGGATTAAGCCCTTACTCTGAGTATGAGTTTCGCGTAATGGCTGTCAACAACATTGGCCGCGGGCCTCCCAGCGACCCCGTGGAGACGCGTACCGGTGAACAAGCCCCCTCCTCGCCGCCTCTGCACATCCAAGCGCGCATGCTGAGCGCCAGCACCATGCTGGTCCAGTGGGCGCCACCAGATGAGCCCAATGGGCAGATCAGGGGTTACCGGGTCTACTATAGCTCTGACATGACGGCTCCACTCAGCGCCTGGCAGAAGCACAACACAGACGATAGCAGCCTCACCACCATCTCAGGGCTGATTCCTGATATCACCTACAGCCTCAGGGTGCTGGGCTTCACCTCTGTGGGTGACGGGCCACCCTCTGACATCCTGCAAGTCAAAACACAGCAGGGAGGTGAGCAGCTAGCCACTGTGTGTAGCTCTGAGGGGTTGTTCATGTGTGTGAAAATCAGGAATGCATAGAGAGTTGAAGGAATTTGTCTGAAATTTGTAATTCGGTGAACATTTAACATGATGAAATCTCCTTTTGTTCCTTCTATTCCACAACTTGTGCCCTCTCAACCGCCACATTCCAGTGCCTGCCCAGCCGTCCAGCTTTGAGGCTGAAGCCGAGCTGGACACACGCATCGTACTAACATGGCTGTGGCCGGTACAGGACCCCATCACCAAGTATGAGCTGCAGTACTGGGAGGCTGGCTCGGATAACAAGGTTAGAATATTACCAAGAAATTCAAACTATTTTATGAACAGAGTAGGGATGGGCATGATTCATCTTGTTAATTGATTTTTAATTTTTTTTGTTATTTTTTAATTGATAAAAACTAATTCCTCTTTAGACTGGTGTTGAAGTTGCATACTTTCCAGTGTAACCATTTAATGAATCCCATTTAACTGGCACAAGAGTCGCTCATCTTTTAATAAAGATCTAAAAGATGGAATATTCTGTTTTTTCTATAAAGCCTTTGAAAAGTAAATTTTGATATAATTGATTTATTGAAAATTGATCAATAAGTCTACAGATGATCCTTTAAGACAATTTCATCGAATGCCCATCCCTACTGGAGAGGCTCACCCACACAGTGATGTGTCTCTGTGCTGCAGAGCTCGTCTCATCTTTGACTGCATAGCTGTATATGAATGAATCTTCCTCTTTATGATGCATATTCTCTGAGTGAAAGGTGTCAGCTCAGGCCGTATTATTATAGTAATGCAGTCATGTCCCCAGCTGATGAGAAGAATGTACATTGGATCCACACAGCAAAGATGTTTGGCTCTGTTGTGGCCTTTTTCATTTCTGTTGAACCGCAGCACCAGGAGAGGGCAAATTGTTTTTGGAACAGACGGCGCTCACATTTTGCTCCACGCTCTTCCTTTCTACTGTACATGTACGACAGGGAGGATTTTAGTAAAGATTTAATTATGTCATAATAAAGCAGTTCAACACAGAAACAAACTTGTGCGTCTGTCGCTGTTTTTATTCATTTTTCCTTTCCCTTTCTAAATCCTCCAGATACATGTGACGTTCAGCCCAGCCGGCTCCTACGCTGTGGATGGTTTAAAGCCTGACACCTTGTACCGTTTCTCCCTGGCTGCCCGTTCTGAAATGGGTTTAGGCGTCTACACCCAGGCAATCGAGGCCCGCACCGCTCAGTCCAGTAAGTACACCATTTCTCTCCCCCGCTCTCTCTCTCTCTCTCTCTCTCTCTCTCTCTCTCTCTCTCTCTCTCGTCTGCTTTATCTGCTTGTTATCCACTAACCAGTGATTTCAGAAAGTCCCCCCGCAGCCGGCCGAAGCAGGTTTAGGTCGTTCTGTTCAGTGAGGGAGGCAAAAGATGAGTTTTATAGGGCTTATATCAGAGACTGCACGCAACTAGAATGTCAAGTCAATTTCAGCACAATATAAAGTGCTGAGCGTGCAGCCGTCTTGGTCAGCTTCTCGTTTCCACAACCTCCCCCCTGTCACCAACACTAACCCTCCTGTCCGTCTATCTGAGGGCAGGCCCCGTGTCAAAGGTACGTTAAATGTGTCTTGTTCCCCCCATCTGTGTGCTGTGTTGTGTTGTTTCACCTCATGTCATTATGTGCTTTTACAGAGCCAGCACTCAAAATGTCACGTCAGTCTCGTATTTCCCCCCTTTTTTTTCTTTTTTTTTTACCATGGTGGCATAATGCTTGTACCACATTCTCCAGGGAGCTTATGTGCAAAGGGAGCCTTGCACAGAAACAACTGGGTAGTCCATTTAAACCGATACTGTGAATTCAAATTAACCCAGAGCAAGTGAAACTGATGCTACGAAGTTGACTATAATGAAGTCTTGTTACCTCGTTGTAGTTTGAACAGTAGTAACTGCACAGAAGTGTTACACAGACTTGTTCCCTCCCAAAGAGATTAATGGCTAAGTGCCGGCACCGGCTTGCAGAGGGTACGCAGACCCGACAGCAGACATGTTTCATTTTGGAATGTGTTTTCAAATGTGATGATTAATTAAAGTTTATCACGGAATTAAGGCTAATTAGCGGCATCTGATTTGTGTTCATTCACACCAGTGCGCACATCCAGACCTTAACTTCCACTAGTTTTTTCCTGTATACGTCTGGCTGTCAAGTGGCATTTGCGTGATTTAGTGGATTAAAAACGACGGCAGTACAGCAGTGGCCATTGTATTTAATGTAATTGTAATAGTCTAGCCTGTCAGTTTCTGTCTAGTAAATAATGGGATCACATGGCTCTAAACAAAGAAAGTGTGCCTGTGCATACTTAAATACAAAACGTCTCATTGGAACAGATAGCATGAATGAACCAACACCCCTCACAATTGGATCTTACTTTTAATTGAGATCTTTAATGGGGATGAGTTTGTGTCTTTGTGCGTTATGTCAGCAGGGAGACACAGAATCTATTAAAAAGTATTAATTGTATATTAGTAGGATATGGATAAGCAAGAGCCTTGGGAAGGTTCTGAGGTAAACAAACGGTGAGTAAGTGTGACATTTCCCTGTGCTGCATCTTCTGTAAATGTTTGGTATGTTTTAGAGAGTAAGAGCAATGAACAGAACTGGGCTGTATTTATATTTCCCTGCTGTGCATACACTCCACCGCTCAGCAAAGGGCTTGCAAAGGGATTACATTTTTGTTTCCCTTGCCAAAAATGTACACGGATGGCAAATCTTTACATTATGTTGTAAAGTGGAAGATAAAGGCTGATACTTTCACTCCTTTTTGGGGTCCTGATTTGAATGTAGTACCTCATTTTAGCTTTCTCCCAATATTGGTAGAATCCACTGCCACATCTCCTGAACTTGAATGATAATATTAAGATAATATTCTTTTTGTACTCTCACAGCCAGAAAAATCTAGCTAGCTGCAGCAGCAAGAGGAGGAAACAGTTACATAAAAAGTGGTTTATTCAGGAGTTTGATGAAATGGAGAAACTTTTCTGTGACCCCTTTAGCCCCGGTGCTAGTCTGCTGAAGTCGGGCCTCTGGAAAGCATCTTTGGTTGTTAATAATGCAACACATTTACCTCACACAAAACAAGTTTTCTCTGTTTCTACACTAAGATATCTCCGGAAGAAGGACACGCTGAGCTTGTTCTGCCCACTATTTTTCAAGCAGGCTGTCTTTCTCTGGCAGTGTTTTCCCGCTAGAGACTGCAAGTCTTGAAAAATACAAAAGAAAAAAAACACTTTTTTAAAATTTGTAACAGCATCAAATGATAGAGACTTGTGGATTTGAACATTGATCGGTGACATCAGTCCAATCTTAAATTGATACATGTTGTCAGTATCAGAGCCCAATACCGATATTGGCTTGGATTTATCCTAACGCTTGCTTAGGATCAGACTGTAGCTTTTGGAGTTTTTACCTTTGTTAAAGGAGCACAAACAAAACAAAAAGGACAGTTGCTGAAGTAGCCTTCACTAGTGGGCGCAAATGTCTGCCAAAGTTAATGATCGGCATGTTTAATGGTGGAGGCACCGGGTTTCAAGGTTTAAGTGGACTGTGTGTGCACAATAAAGTAACACATCCCTCTGATCGGCACACCAGTCACCCAGTCTAGTTAACGTGTGCGTTTTACAAGTTTTTGATGGTAAATGGACTGTACTTCTCTGGTGCTTTTCTAGCCGTTTTGATCATTCAAAGCACTTTTACCCTGCAAGTCGCATTCACCCATTCACTTCCACACTCATACAGCACTTGTTAGTAGTTATCTGTGAAGGTTTTGTTTTTTTACTACTACAAATTCACATACCGATAAGCATACCAATGGCAATATGGGTTCGCTTTAGTCATTTGAATTATGTCTGATTGGCAAAGAGACAAAAAGTAGATTTATCATCTTAGGCAAGCTCTTTAATTACTTCTCTTAAACCTTAAATAAATGTGTCTTAGTAATTATCCATTAGAATTACATATTGGACTTTTATCATTTGTATGTATTGATTATATTACCACTTTTTTATTTCCATTAATATTTTCACGGCTTTGAACTAGCTGATTTTTCATCAGGAGCCTAAAACCAGAATCTGTTCTGCAAATCATCTGAACTTTTTTTCTGATGATATATGAGATGTTGTGGAGTCTTTGTAGTTTTTGTCCAATCTCCCTTGCTTCACACACCACCTCGCATCTCTTTATGTCAAGCCCTATGTGACGTAAAGGTGGAGTTTCATATTCTGACATTTGTTTGCCACGTTCATATCTGCGCTCACTGTTCATTGCTCTGCTCATTAAAATAATACATTTCATGTGCACACATTTGTTTCCCATTCCCTTTTTCCTTATTCCTTTTTCCTCGGTTCATTTCACTCATTCTTTTAAATATGTCCTTTTTTCTTGTGAAGTCAAATACATTCCTGATTAAGTTAGCTGCATGGAATATGTGAAATGTGTGGTAGACATTTTCAGTTTAGCTTTTGTTTTCCATTTTGAAATAGCTGTAACATTTTTTTTTTACCTCTAGACTTGAGAGTTTTAAGATATTTATACTGCAGCTGCAGTAAATGATTACATATGATCTACTTCAGTAATTAATCTTGAAGAGTACTTATGGATATTCACCTCCGTAGACATGTTATTTACACACATTACTGCACAAATATCACAGCATTATGTGGTCATTATGATATTATGTGTAGAAATTAAATTAAAGACTAATTTTAACGCAGTAGTCGTAACACCAACATAATATAACTGGTTCAGTTGTAGTTAATCTGCGGGTAAATTACAGAGTGCCATCATGTTGTGTGTATTAAATATAACTTTCCATCTGTTGATGAAAATAGTGTTATCAGTGGCAGAGGCTTCAAACCAGATGTTGAGGGAAGTGGGGTGGGATGGGGTGGCTGGAGTATTCTTAGGCGTTATTGATCATAAAATTAAGGCTGTGTGTGTAACTGCCCCATCTCAGCGGCAGCCAAGCACCATAACGAAGCCCAGAGTGTGTTAACACCAGTCAACACTGTCAAGCACTCGTTCACAAGCTCGCATGTCTGTGGCCACTTTATTGCTCCCTCGGCTTCCAGCAAGAGGCAGCACAGAGGGCAGTTAGGGACAAATTATGTCTTCATAAAAACACCTCCTTGTAAATATTTGGCACATCTTATTTTCCGTCCAGCTCACTCTGACGTTTCACGGCCGTATGCATTAAAGTAGTGGCAAACACGGAGGTGGCGTGTTGATGTGTTTTTTGCATCCAATCTCTCAGTCTGGAGGTAGAAACTGTTTTCATAGGGAAGCTTTTTTAATATCAGTGTAGCAAAAAAAATAAAATAAAATAAAATTTGCTCACATTTGCTTACATCAGCATTGCCATAATTAAAATCATTAAAATTAGTTTGATCATAAATATTGACTACATTGCAAAAAGCTTCCTTATTTATTCCATGTTATTATTTGCATTTGAGTTGTGTTTTTTTCATTTTTTTCGTTGTTGTTTGTTTGTTTGCTTGATCCGTGCCCTTCCTACGTGTGGTTTTGCTCCCCTCCTCCCCCTCCCTCCCCCTGCAGCCCCATCCGCACCCCCTCAGGAGGTACATGTGATCAGCCTCAGCTCCACCAGCCTCAAGGTGAGTTGGGTGGCACCGCCGGCCGATAGCCGCCACGGCGCCATCGTGCGCTACACGGTCAGCTACCAGGCCCTCACCGGAGAGGACACGGATCGGCACGATGAGGGGGAAATCGGGGCAGACGCCACCAGCTATGTGCTGGAGGGCCTGGAGAAGTGGACAGAGTATCAGGTGTGGGTGAGGGCCCACACCGATGTGGGCCCAGGCCCTGAGAGTCCCCCAGTGAGGATGAGAACCAAAGAGGATGGTAGGTTCACACCTCCCTTGAAGCAGAACCCTCTCCAACTCATTCAGTCTGTTGCTTACGGAAGCCTGTCTCTTTACGGCTTCACCCTTTTCCACGTCTACAGCTCAACTTGCTTTGTCCTGCTGACAAATGAGATGAAAACGAGGTGGCAGTAATGGCTGATTGGGATTTCCTCTTTCCATTTTGTCCTTTGTAGTTGTAATACTTTACATCTGTGACAGGTTGAGGCTCGCCACTTCCGGGTTTCAGTTCTGTGTTGCCTTCCTGCGCTTCCACTATGCGAGCGCTTTCATCTCTTCTTTATTTCTGGCGTAAGGAATGGAAATGGAGCAGATCCCCCCCTTCTTTGGTTGTTTCCTCTCCTTTCACTCATTCCTCATTTTGTTTGCAGTGTGATAGAGGGCGGCTTCTCCTAAGAGAGAGTCGTCTATAATTAATGTGTTTGAAGTTTGCTGCAACACAGCTAATTTCATACTGGAATTAAAGACATTACAGACACGACTAGACTGCATGCGGTAGCGTTCGGGGTGTTCTGGGGACACAGCAGTCTTACAACATCTGAAGATGAGTTGAGATTATTTGATTCATGGTCCGTATTGGTATCAGTTGCCTCTATTAGGTTATTTGGAATAGTTCTTGGCTCTTCATCAGTGGACTGCGGATCCTAGTCTCAGCATATTTTGACTCTTTACTCTCTCTTCCCTTAATTATTGTTGACTCTCTCTCTTCATTCGGCTCATTTTTCCGCTCTGCCTGCCCTTCTTGTCCGGTTTCCAGTGCCAGGAGCTCCCCCCAGGAAGCTGGAGGTGGAGGCCATAAATTCCACAGCCATCCGAGTCACCTGGAAGCCGCCCCTGCAGGTGAAGCAGCACGGCCAAATCAGAGGCTACCAAGTCATCTTCTCCCGGCTCGAAAACAACGAACCGCGGGGCCAGCCAAACATCATGGACATTGCTTTGCCGGAGGCTCAGGTACAAGCTGATGTCTCACTCTCGTCCGGTCTTTCTTTGTCTCTTCTTCACTGCCTAAACTGTCTCTAGCCAAAGCACTTTCATCTTCAGCTATCCCCCTTCTCCCTTCCACTGTCTGAGTCCACACTTTTATTCATTTCACCCGGAATTGTTTTATTTGTAGACTGCAGTATCCATCCACCCCCTCGTTTTTTTAAAATCTTTTGACACATGTGACATTTGACTCTAAATTGGTACCCAGCTCCCACAGCTTCGGATTAGCCGTCAGAACAAAATCCACTTAAATTCTACAGTAATAGCTATTAGATATTTTCTGTGTGCTGCATCAGGATGTGGCTTAGTGGAATCAATGCACCTCTCTGCGGTTTTAGCAGTAATACATATGCACTGCCTTGTTACCATGTTTATGAATTAGAGTTATTTTCCCGACACTGCCCTTTTTACACATTAATGGCCCAAAGCCGCACAACACCATGAGATGGATGAGATTGTAATCCTTAAGAGAGACTCAAAGATTCATGAGTTGCTCTAGACTGAGAAAAGCCCACTCTCGCTTTTTCCCATTTTTTTGGAGGAAGAGAAACCAGCCGAAATCCACCCTCTGATTGTTTTCTGAGAGTAGCATTGGAACCAAAGACGTATTCACCCTCAGTGGCCTTTAACAAAAGCATGTAATTTGAGCAAGAAAGTGTTCAGTGACCACAGGAATATATGTGTCTCCGAGCTATTTGTTAATAAACAGTAGCAGCAGTGTCAGCGCATTGTTACCTAGACCGGCACATACATGGTTCTACGTTTCAAGCCTGGAGCAAAGCAGACATTTTCAAGAATAATTAGCCATTTTAACAAATATTGATAAAAATGAGAGCAAAAGGTGAAGGTTTACCTGTTAAATGGTTTTTATTCATGCTTTTAGTTCCAGAGGCTGACAAATAAAGGTTTAAGTGGACGAATCTAAGGTAAATGGGTTCAGTTCCCCCGCAGCGACTGTTACATTGCTCCTGAGCAGAACAATGACTCATCCCTTACGAAAATCTACCATGGTTGCCATGGTTTTTTTATGTATTAACCATAGTTTTTTGGGTATTAACCATGACAAAACCATAGTTTTACCTCAAAACCATAGTATAACCATGGTTTCTACATAGAAAATCATGCTAAACCGTGGTAGATTTTCACAAGGGATTTGGTGCCAAAAACAGCAACAGTCCAGAAGAGGGGCGATTCGATGTGTTTCTGCCAGCCTGGTCCTTCCTTAGTTATCATAAACTGGAATGCTACAAATGGATTTGTGACTGGATTCCAGTTATAATTCAGGACATTTCGTTAAGATATGTGGTTACCACTACACCTAAGACTAGCAATGGAATTCTGGAGCACAACATCAAGTTAGACCAAAGATAGTTGAGAGTAAATGTGACTGATAGCTCTCGCTGGTGCAGCACAGCCCAGGCATGTCTCTACACCTGGTCAAAGAGTGAGCCCTCAGCTCTCCAACAGCCCAGCCTTTGTTTTACAGGAGCGCTTTGTGGCAGCTGCCGCTGACAGCTCATTGTTATCTGACTGTGTCAGGCAGTCCTTGACAGGCAGGACAGCACGGTTTGGTCTGGAAAAGGAGGAAAACATGGTGGCTGCTTGTCTTCCTGGAAGTGTTTTCCAGTATGTCGACGTGCTCATCGAGATTTTGTTTTGCGAGATCTGAACTGCACATGACCCTACTTGATATGCAAACAATTCTCGCTGCATGTTCACACAATAAATACAAAGGCACACTGTAATTTGGTGCCGGGTATAGCTCTCATGTTCCAGTTTTTGTGTCCGGGACACCTTTCAAACACACTGCCCCCTTCCCTGGCAGACCCCAGAATTTCCACGGCGCCAATTTTTTTCCTCCCGTCCCTTCAGCTCCCTTCCTTTTTCTATGCCGTGGCCTCCTTTTTGCACTTGTCCCACATGAAGGTTGGTTGAGTAATTACCAGAAGCTTGCGTGCAGGTCTGTTACCCTTGGTTGAGTCATCTCAACAGATTGTTTTCTGTGAAACATCGGTGAGTATTCAACCTGCAAGGACTTGCCCAGACGTCATTAAAGACCACACAGTCAGCCGGCAGTCCCTTATCCCTGTTCGCCCAACTGGTTTTAGAACAATCCCTCCTTTTTTCACACGTCTTCCCATTCACGTACCCCGACAACAGGTCGGAAAAACAACAAAGTTAACTTGAGCCAACATGCTCACTGCACGGATCGACCCGGCAGGAGGCGTTCCGGCTGCTCCGCAAGAGTTCATGACTCATGCAAACTCGCCACGCAGACACACCTGTAATGGATGATGAGTAAAAGGTAAAAGCAATTTTCTTCTCTCCGGGCACACACCTCACTGTGCTTCTCAAAAGTGTTTCTCAGTAGTTGTGAAATTGCTTCCACGCCAGCTCTTTCACCTGAATTGGATGTTGTGTAAACTTGCCGGGGGGGTGGAAAGCGAAATCCAAATTTTCCAGGTTTCGCTCAGCAAACCAAAACCCCAACTTAAGCTTCAATCACAATCGTAAGGCGACTGATTGAATTGCAGATGGAAATGGCTATCGCCTTTCCACTTCTCTTTGTCTCTGTCTCCGGCTCCTTCTCGCCCGCTCTCGGGGTTAGCTGAAAATGCTGAGGGGAGAGCTAAGAGAGCTCGCCTGTGCGTGGGCGGTTTAAGCGCTTCTTTTCTTTTCAAGCAGGAGCCCACACATCGCCCTCATTTCCCTGCTAAATTTAAACCAGAGGCCATGTTAACAGTGTGATGTTATCGACCCTTTAGCAACCGCGCTGCTGCTGCTGCTGGAAAAGTGGCCCGGACCTCAGCTGACAGCTGCACAGTCTGCTCTACCGCTGTGCACTCACACAAACTTCCAGGCTCACGTTTTTCCATAAAAGTTAGTAGAACGCGGTGCATTCGAAGCCATTAGTCTCTGTACTCTTTCTGCACTTATTTCCTTTTCTGCCCGGGTTTCCCTCTATTCAGCACTAGTTTCCAGGTTCATTTGGTTTGACCACTCATGCGTTTTTGTAGTTTATGTGAGCGAGGTGACGCTTCGCTGCCTCTGCGGCCTTCGCTGCCCTAGACTGGAATCGAATTGAAATTGGAGAAAGAAAAAAAAAGGGGGGGAAAAGAAGCACCTCAGCTCGTTTCACTCCATCAATCATGACAGCTCCTTCTCTTCCACACACACACACACACACCCCACCCCCCAACCTCCGTTTCCATTTTTATAGCCACCCATCTCAGCCCATGTCATCACATTTGCATGCGTTCGGCTGCAAATTATACTGGTCCGTTTCCACAAACGACGCTTATCAGCAGTGATGTGTTTTCAGCCTGTGTTGGTATCGGAAATATAAATGGAGGATAATTTATAATTCTCCTGTGGATTTAAGCAGAAAGCAAAGAAAAAAAAAAAACCAAAAAGTTCACATAGAAAGGGATGAGATAGGAACTTTTCAGCCTCAATCTGCTCACTGTTCTGTTGAGTTGAAATTGGCAGTAAACAAATGAAGCAATTAGGAAGATCCCAAACTGTTAGAAGTGGAGTTAAGCAGCAGCTGCTCTTAAATGGCACTTCTTTTACTAGCCTGCCATGTCACGGGCGCATGAGGCTGCAGTTTTTTTAATGTACTGTGTTTTTCAGCGAGTCACAACAGAGACCTCGCTTTTGCCTACTTTCCCTGTTTGGAAATCAAGACCATTCGCCTAGGAAAGGATGGAGAATTTGCTCCTTTTAGTGTTTTCATATGCCAACAGTCTATAATGGATGACGGCCACAATCTCTCCGGTTAACAATGACTCAATGTCTTTGTTTGGGAAAGTCTACAGTAGTAAGGAGATGAAGCTTGGTGATGAGGATGATAGGCAGCACATCCATGTTTGTCTGCTGGTGCCTTAACACAAGCAAAATAAAAATCAGTTGTTTACTAATACAGGTGGTATTTTATGATGATAGAAATATGAAAAGAACAAACCATGATCAAATGAAGTGAAAAGATCATTAAATGTAGACTTGTTAATGTCCTTAGCTACTATTTGGAATGTAATTATTTCTTTTTAATGACCTTCTTCTTCATAAACATTGTAGATAAGAAAAATTCAGCCCAGCACAAACACACCACCTCTGTCCTATGGAAGATTTGGCTTGTGATAAAAACAACTACGGCTGTACCTTATATAAAGAATTTATGGCTATCTAAATATTAAACACAAGCATTATCAATATTGCAAATAAATTTTGAATTGAAATAGCACAGGCACTGATGTTTAAATGAAGGCTTCATTCTGGATTGATAAAATTCCGCTTTTGTGCGTGTTCTTTATTCACGAGTGGAAAAATGGAATGCAGCCCTCGTTAATCCACATGAGATCAGCACCATATATTGTTAATGTAATCATTGCTATATCAGTCATCTATGTTTGCCATTCTGCTGCCTCAACAACAGTATTCTTCTACAAGTTTTTAAAAATGGTCCAACGTATGATTTTGTAATATTTTCAGTTTGTTTCTGTCTGTAAAATTTTAAAAACATTTCGTGTATGTAATATGTAACTGTGTTTTAGCACAGCTTAACAAATAAAACTCCATTCATTTGAACACATGAATCCCAAACCACAAAAAAAAATAAAAATAAAAAATTATTTGAAATAATTTGTCTATGCTGGCTGCATATTAGTCTATATAAAAATAAATAAATAAATAAATCCCAAACTGCAATGGGTAGGTCACCAGTAGAGTGAAAATGAGGTAATAGTTTTGGGTGTACTGACCCTTTAACAGTTCCGGATGGTTGAATACCACTTTTGCCTTACCAGTACCTCCATCTCGTCCTGTAATCCCCCTTCATCACTTGCCTTTGGCCTAAATCTCTACATTGGTTGCCATCACCATCGTCTCCTCCCTTTCTCTTCTCCGCTTTGTCCCTCATCAGTGTGAGCATTGTCATCTCTCCCGCCTGTTGTCACTCAGGCCACCCATCAGCGCGCTCCTCTGCAGCGACTGAGCTGTGGAGCGCGTTGCTGGTGAACGCCAGCCGTTGCGTTCTGCATCAATGGGGTTTGATGTCACAGGGCTAACACAGCGGCACCGGTAATAGGATTTCATGCTCGGCGCTGACGGAGCCCCGCGGCAAGAAATGGGCTTTCACTTCCCCCAGGAATCACTCGGCCAAGCACAGCGAGCAGGGAGAACATTTTGGAAACATATTGAAATGTAATGAGAAAAGGTCCTCCCTCACTTTCTGTTAGGGAAGAGGAGATGCTTGGAAGCTTCTGCATAGCTGATGGCTCGCGTCCCCGATGAGATAGTTATCGTATCAAACAGAGGTGCTCAAGGTTTTCCTGGATTTAAAGGCAAACGGGGAAACAAGGCAGTGCATCACGTACGGCAGTGAATTCCACAGCCATAACTCCACTCGTTTACCCAATTTGTTTCATGCCACTCAGCTTTCCCTAATGTCTGCTCTCTCCTCTACACCATTCCTTCCATCTCAGTTCTGTTTTTTCTTTCTAAAGCATGACTCTTTTGACACCTACATTCATCTGTCAGCGAAAAAAAGACAAGGGCTTTTTTTCCTCGCGTGTTGCGTTGTTCCTGACTCATTTCTCCCCCCGCCCTGTGTCCCGTGTCTTCTCTCCCATCAGTGGAATATTGAAGAATCCACCGAGCATGTGAGTAACCCTCATGTGTGCTGCTGGGTTGTCTTGCAGGGCAGACTCTTCTCCCCTCTGCAGTTCGGGGGTGCTGTGTGTATGTGTGTTTGTGTGCTTGTGTGTTTTTGGATCATAAGACGGCGTGCATGTGCGTGAGTTTGTTTATTCTTTTGGAAGCCTTGTTTGTAATTCGCTCGGCGCGAATCCTCTCGAAAGATCATAACCTCATCAGAACCGCAGCAAGAAACGTTGTCCAGATGTTTTTGCTTTTTGTGTTTATGTTTGTGCATTTCTGGGTAGGATTGTGTACAGGTGAGGGAAAGATAACATTTTAGCATGAGAAGAACAGTTGCGCATCTGCAATTCTTAGGCCTTCATTTCAGCATATTGAGCATAGAGTACAGTCGGAGGCTGTGTGTCACTATCTCAGTGTGATGCTGCCATTAATCAGGCTCACCTAACCTGCTGTCTCCCCCACTGCTCTAGATGACATGTCTATCTGAAGGGAGGAGCTGTAGGTTTTATCAGCTCCACACATCTCTGAGATTCCCACCAGCCTTTCATGTTCTTTTCATTTGCCTGGATGGCAGCTTTCTGCTCCATGGCTGTCATGCAGCCCTTTGTTATGGCTTATTACCTCCTAGACGTCATATTGCACAAGCATAAATGCAGAGCCACTTACTGTTTCTAGTCAGACATTCAATAAAAGCTCGACTGAGTAGCAAACGTTTCAGTATTCAAACAGGGACGAGGAAATCTTTATTTAATAGGTTTTACAGCTTTTAAGAAACAGTATGAGACTATTTATTTGAACTATTTTCAGTGACATTTATTGTAGATTTGAAATTCAGAGGATTTTCTTCTGCGTTTATGTGCCTGCTCTGGAGTTTATTTATTTATTTATTTATTTATTTGTTCGTTTTGATAATTAGGACAGCGCGGTGCATAGCGCTTGTTGTATTCATGCGATAATTCCAACTTTGAGAATGTAGCACAGATTTCTCCAGCTACACCCACACGACGTGAGTCAGCCTTGCTTCCGCTCCCTCTGCTTTTAGTGTGTTGATTAACACCTGACAGACATGGAGCTAAACGGCATCAGAGGATGTCATCCGCTCACATATGTATATTTTTTTCCTAGCTTTCTGTGCACCAGGTAGCTAAAGTAGTGTGACGAACAACAGCAGATGTCTACAGGAGCAACGTTAGCATGACTTTTGCTGTCCCATTGAGGTTTTTAAAGGTTAACATTTTGCAGATATTTTGCTAACAACACATACAGGAAACAACAAATCACTTTGTGTTTGCTAAAATAAGGAATTATGTAACTATGGTGCTACATTTCTCTCCTCCGGTGAAGATGGGGAGAGCTTTTATAGGGAAGAATACGTTCTCTAACTAGTCCACTTGATAATCTCTTTTTAATGCCCTTTGGTGCTGCTCTAAGCATTTACTCCCAAGAAAAACTTTGAAGCTCTATTTCAAAAGTAGTACCAGACCTGAATTGAGCTATCTCCATGGCAGCCATTTTGCATGATTAAACTAATGAGACTTTGTCCATAAAGCTAAAATGCTTTTATGATCCAGTAATTTAGCCATTTTTGTTTCCCCCTTTGTTTTTCTTAAAGGTTAGAATGGGAGCACCAAAAACAGAGAGGCAGTAAAAAAGCTTTGTCGAACAGAGCTTCCTTATATAGGCTGTTAAATGTTCCTCTATGTTAAGGAAATTAAAACTTCGTTAGCTAGAGAAACAGCAATGGGGCAAAGCAATATATTAGTCTTAAGTCTGAAGTTTGGGAGGAGTTCAGGCAGGAAGGCTTGTGGGCATCTGTGTATTCGTCTTCTCAGTGGCCCCAGACAGAAACAGACAACTCCAGCATGTATGCCTCAGCCTCGGGCGTTCATTTGTTCTGGAGTGTGTGCTCATGTCGGTGAATATAATTAAGTGCGTGCGCATATGCACTATTTTTTGTCTGTGTCTGTACATGCATGTATACTTCTGTGTGATTTCACATTTTTGTATACTTTTATGAATATATATTTATTGGTGAGTATGCACATCTGTGTGTGTGTGTGTGTTTGTCTGTTTGCATTTGGACTTTGTTCAAGCTCAGCGTGTTTAATTCTAGTGTGTGGGTGTGTTTTTATTCAGACTGGTGCAGTGTGGTAAAGTGAGTACCAGCTCTGCAGCAGGTTACCAATAACATTGTTTTACCTTGGTTGATTTGTGTGTGTGTGTGTGTGATTTTCTGCCTGTTTGCTCCTGACTGCTGAGTTACTGACTTGTTCAACCACCTCAGTGTGTCTGTGTTTTTGCACAGAAACTGTTTGGATGCTCAGCCAGCGGACATTAAAAACCAAGAATTCGATTTCATCATTCAAAATTCTAATATTTATTTTTTCCTGTGGATTTATTTCTGTCAAATAGTTTGAACACCCTACCACTGTCAGAGGTTCCCCACACTGTGGGATTTGAACAAACTGCAGTGTGGTGATGATCCTAAGCTCCTCTGGGTTTAATCTCATGCTTATCCAAGCGGCAGGCATGAACACTGACACACTGGTGATGTTCTGGTTCATTTGGTTTGTTGGTTAATGGGTTCAGCGTGTGCCTTTACAATTGGGCTCAGGAATTTTTCTCGAACAAGAAAAGTTCCTGTTCCTGTTTTGTGTGTGTTTAAAACATTGAATGTTTTGTTTCTAGGCAACTGATCAAGAGATTTTAAGCGGGCGGAGAAGGGGGGTATTGATTTTGTAAGGGTTTCTTTTGGTGCTGTGTGATTTTTTTTTTTTATTTATTTATTTTTTTTAGGGAGCTTGTTTGAAGGGGGTTTGTTTTTGTTTTCCTCGACTCCGATGAGGCTTCACCCAGGCTGACCGATTCCTTTTTACATCTGACCTTGTGATTTTACCATTTTACAGGAGGCCATCATCGGTGGACTGCAGTCTGAGACCACCTACTCTGTCACCGTAGCAGCCTACACCACAAAAGGAGACGGGGCTCGTAGCAAAGCTAAAATCATCACTACAACTGGAGCAGGTCAGGGGGGGGGGGATTTATCAGGGTTTTCATGTAAAACAGTAAAAATGTGTCTGTTTACAGTGAGGACTGTGGAATTATCTTTAAGGCTTAAAAGTGAAAGGATGGAGGGTCTAAATCTAAGATAACTAGAATTGATCAGAAAGAACACACGAATAAATTGTACACATCTGTGTGTGATCTAAAATGGATTGTGACATAAAACAAAAAAAGCTATAAAAACTTTTGTCAGCCTGACAAGCACATGTTAACATGCCATACCAAAGATATATTCTCTTATTCA
>JBBDHI010000008.1:19293926-19309246 GCA_037177115.1 Craterocephalus stercusmuscarum | reverse complement strand
GTAATTTATACAGAAAATATTTTTTCTTATTTTGTTCAAACTTGGTTTCTTATACACATTAAATACACTGAATTGCTTGTTGGATACAAGTAGCGGCTGTCTTTGATTGCGGAAATAAATCCCTTAACTGCACTCTTTGGGAAACTCGGATACCACAGCACAGCGTTTGTTTTTCTCACCCCCTACGCGACACTTGCAAACGTTTATTACCAAACACACCGCCACAGAAGGTAAAGTGTGCCGGAGGATCGAGCAGTTGGCAGAACCTGCCTCAAGCGAGATCTTCACCAGACCCAGGAGAATAAAACAACAAGTACTGGAATAAATGACTTGTGTCTTTACTAGCCTTCCTCACTGCCATCCCAAACTCCCCTAGTGTAGATCAAACACGACCGCCAGGGTTTAATAAACCCTCGTATATCAATGGCCACAAGCAGCCAGCAGTGGTGGAAGGGACGAGTAGAAGGAAGGAAAGGGGATGGGAGAATGAAGGAGAGGAGTGTGTGCCTTCATGTCTCCCCAGCACCCAAGGCAGATAAACAAGCCGGGGGAAGTGTGAAATGGGATGATAGATGCTGGGTATGTATAAACAGTATCATTTAATGCGAGAAGAGAGTGAGGGAGGGAGCTAGCATGAAATACTGTGTGATGTGAGACAGAGAGGAGGGGAGGTGTTGGGAAGAGGAAAAGAGGATGGCAAAATGTTTGCCTTGTGTCTGGTCCAGCCTGTGAAGCTCAGATGAGAGGAAGTAAACTAGCGACAGAGAACAGGATTGTGCTAATGTGTGCTCTTCTTGTGATAAGAGAAAGGTGAGCTTTTGGCACAAAAAGAAACCAAAACCAGCGTGATCGAAGTAGTTGAGCGCAGTTCGCTGCGTGTACTGCCATCCAGGTATTTAAGGTTTTCCTCGGCTGCACTGCGCTAATTCTCCTGCTCTGGGCTCAAAACAGCCTTAACATTGAGGACAGGCTTTGACAAACATTGCCAAGAAGAAATTACAAAAACAAGATGCCTTTTTTTGTTTGTTGTTTCTCTGTTTTGGCTTTGTTTTTTGGTGGGAAATGAACATTTCAAATCGAGCTTCTCAAGGGTGAAAGGAAAGAAGTGAACATGGGTGACAAGCTGTGTTGTGTCACATCCACTCCCAGAGTCAGATCCCTCTAGCTTGTTTGTAGATATTTCCAACCTTTTTTTATATACCATTAGGTTTGTATAGTACTTTATTTAAAAGGAGCATACGGAGTAATAAAAACCAATAAAAACAGGTGTATCCACCTATCCGCAGCAACAGAAAACCACTTTTATGTGATGTGATTAACATCAATCTGTATCAGAGTTCTAAAGGGAAATCTTTGCTCCACTCGTCTCTCTGACTGAAACAACATTTTGTCAAAGAGGTCATCCACCAAGAGCTTATGCCCCTCTCTCATCAGACCAAAACACCTTAAACAAAACACCACAAACACGGTGCCGTAACAGCTCGAGAAGAAAGGCCAGCTGCTTCCCAAAACGTTTTCCAAATTATCCCACCCCTCCAAAATTCTGCAGATCCCAATATGATCAAACGTCTGCATGAAATGTCAGAGCAGACCACAACTGCCAGATAGTTTTAATGCTGTGTTGATGACTTTTAATGGAACCAGCAATCATAATTAAAACGTCATGTTACGGTTAAAAACCAGCAACAGATGATGAAAACAGGAGCAGCACCAGCAAAGGAACAAAAAGGATCAAATCATTGTTTTAAATAATTATACGAATGTAACTAGTTACAGTCATAGACATACTTCTTTTACAGTTTTGAAGCAGCAGTTTACTGTTGCAGAGAATCCTTTAATAGCCCGAATCTGCTCGAAAACAGCAGGAAGGGACTTCAAGACGATTTTGCTTTTGATCTGGAATTTTCTTTTGTGAAAAGGATTTTTTACCTTATTCAGTCCTGCATCTTCTTACTGATGTATTGTCGATGTTAACGATGGGATAACAAAGACTAGCTGGAAAAATGTTCAAAGTCAGGATAAGTACAGTTTCGGATGTTGAAGAGGAGAAGGGACATCCCCCTAGGACAAAAGAGATGGGTCATCTCAGAAGCTAGACTGCAGTCACATTGCTGCTGCTCATAGATAAACGCGTGCTCACTCTTAGTCTCCTTCTTTTCACTTTCTGCGCCTCCATTTTTTAGTCTTTATCTCTTTTCCCTTCCACTCTGTGTTTTTGTTGCGTTTGTCATGCAGTGAGGAGGAGCGTGTGGGTTCCTCTGCCTCCCCGGGGAGGCTGAGCTGAAAGATGCATAACAGGCGTCTCTGCATGTTTGTTTGCTCAGCGTACACCCCGCGGCTTATTTAAGCCACTTTTGGAGAGGCAGAGAGCCAGCAGGGTCAACGGCGAGTTGAAACAAACGTGCCTGTGCTGCGCGTAGCCGATTCTGCGCTCAGGGGACAGCGAAGCAGTGGCTGCCTGGGAAAGCTGTGTAGCCCACGGGCCAGATAGCACTCTTGATATACTGCTGCTACATGTACCGTAGCACCTCTGCCTCAGTCTCTCCCTCCCAATCTTCTCTTTCTCTGCCATCTCTCATCACACTCTCATGTTCTCTCGTTGTGTTTCAACAAACACTCATACAGACACGCATGTACGCACACGCTCTCAGTGGCTGTGACCCAGACAAATATTCACTTGTGGAGGCTCAGAGGAGTTGTGGAAAAAAGGCTTTGAAAAGCTAATGTTCCACATATGCTCCCACCAACACATACAGTGTAGTGACAGTTACATACACTTACAGAAATAACCAAACACCTCTACTTGCAGTCCTTCATTCATAAAGCTCGCAGCCGAGCAGACTGTGTGATTTGTCGCATTAGCAATCATCAATTCCTTTTGTACTAACTGCTGGAGTCGCCATCTCCTCTCATCAGGGATGGTTTCTCAGAATTTTATCAAGATCTGTATCCAGTGTGTCTTATGAAATGTGTTTAGGTCCAGCTCTACTCTGTAATCATTTTTTGATGATTGAGAAAGCTTCAGTTAACTGAAAATGAGCTCTGAATAGCGTGCAATGTGAAATATGGATTAAGTGGGACTGACACAGGAAAATGAATTAATACAGCTTCTTTTGAAGTCAAGTTCAAATACAGTACTTGATCCAGCTCCTTGATAGTTGAAGCTCCTGATTAGTTGACAAGGATATGATAGTGATATTGTACTAATACCAATTCACTGCTGTCCTCATGACTCAACCATGACAAACTGTATGCTAGAGTTCAGGTAAACGTTCATCCGTAATCCCATGCATTTCATATCACTGCATTTTAGAATAAAAAACAACCTCTTGATAGAAGGATAAAGAGCTTCTGGGTCAACAAAATCACAAGGAAACAAAGAAAAGA
Source organism: Craterocephalus stercusmuscarum (assembly GCA_037177115.1). NCBI lineage: Eukaryota > Metazoa > Chordata > Actinopteri > Atheriniformes > Atherinidae > Craterocephalus > Craterocephalus stercusmuscarum. The sequence continues at coordinate 19,305,859 of JBBDHI010000008.1, read as the reverse complement.
GCTTTCATATCTCCTTAAAACAGGTTACACTCATATAGAAGTAGAGTTTTTGCCTATGTGGCTCATGTGCTGTTAAGGCCCTCAAGATTCCTAAACTTCAACAGAAAATGGAATGATTAATGGAAAGTGTTTATCTGTTACCTATTTTGGCCACCAGGGGAAGAAAAGTCTTTCTCTTTCTGGGCTCCACAGACACCGCTTTCACTTTTGTACGTTGTTTAGCCATTACAAACGTTTGATCAAAGAGGAGGGAAAAGTAGCACAAAGCCTTCTGTGTTTCTGGAGCCTTAAAGCAAAGCGCTTCAGGTCACATGACCCCATGAGAGACGGATCCGCTCCTGCAGTTACAATGTAGGTTTCTGAAGAGGACAGCCCCCCAGGAGCACTGACACATGCCAAACACTGTACATTGACCCCAGAAATCCTCCATTATGACTCACATTTGGCTGATATTTGGGTCAAAACTTACACAGTATCCTTTAAAATAATCGGCACAATATCTGCAACCTTACCATAAATATCATGTGCAGTGAATGTTTATTAACAGGAAAGATTCAGTAGTTGTAAAAATGCAAAGCCTAACAGCAGCCTGCCTTTATACATTAGTAATCTATACATAAGACTGTAGGGATCACAAGTGCAGGATTTGAACCTTTCACACACCCAAACCCGCTCTTATCTGTACACCCAGAAACAGACAAATATTCAGTGTAAGAGATCTCCTAATGTCTCTCACTGTGTCAGGTTCACACATTCCTTCACAGCGCCACTGCTTCTTTGTGATACCGCTCAGCGAGGGCACTAGCATTATTAGCTGCGTGACTGAGCTTTTATCAGATATTAGGGCCGTTCAAATGGATGATCCCACTACATTGCCGTGACCAACGGACAAAAAGCTCTCTCTTTTTGTTCGTCTCTCTCCCCCTGCTCTTCCTCCCTTATCCTTGTCTCAAAGCACAGCTGCAGTTATTTGTTACCAGGGAAAAAAAGGGAGAATTTTCCCAGGATTCCCTGCAGGGCCCGTGTCCTAAAGCCTTTTCGGGCACTCCCGAAAGAACAGGAAGCCTCGCGGTGTCGTCACATGAGCAGCGTCCCATCGCTGTGCCGTTCCTCTTTGCTGTCAGATAATGGGTTCCTCCCAAAGGCACGCAGAACAGGAGAGAACTGGTCTCACGCGTGTGTTTGTGTGCGAGAAACAAAGATAAATGAATAATGCTGATGTAAACTACCGCTGTTATATAAAAATGTGAATCTTTTCCCTTCGCTGCTTGAGTTATATTATGCCGGCGCCTAATGTCATGCACGCTGCTTCGCACGTACACGATTGAGACATGCCATAACACGCACGCCCCTTAATGTCAATTTTTTTCCGGCAGTTGCCCAAGAGTGCGAGAGATAACAGAAGTATACGACAGAACGCAGGACTCTTTGAGCTCATCTCAGCTTATCTTTCCAATTAATATCTGCCTGTGTGCCAAAGAGCAGGCCGCTGTGCAGCTAATGATGTGGATTACTGCCGCCTGCTGCCCCGCCACTCCCGCTGCATGCTGGGAGCCCAATTCCCTCCGAGGTCTGTGATCTGTCACCCATACCTCTGCGCACATCTCACTCCCTACATCCTACCTGCACATCCTATCAACATTCAATAGGTGCCACACTGAGCGCTAATGACAGATGCAGCGCGCCTCCCACCTCCTCCTTCTCATCTGTCAGCTTGTTCTCTTCAGTTGTTCTCCCTCTTCCTCATACTCCTTTTTTTAAAACACCGTACCCCAACCATTTCTCAGCTAAACACTCATACACAACCCCCCCCTTCTTTTCCCTCTGTCACTTAGAGATGTGAAGTGGAAAGATGTCTCATTTACAACCAAGGTGGAAACACACCCTCGCCGTCACCCCCTCCTCCTCCTACTCGGTCACGGTGTGAACACTAATGAAGAAGAGATGAGTCCCCGTCTGTGCCCCCATTTATCTCTGTGAACCGAGGGACATGCACACTTATCCCCGGCTCTCTGTCTTTACCTCTCGCACCCTGGTTTTCTCACACTCGCTCAGTCTGAGCTGCCTTCAGACAGAAATAGAAAATAATAACTTCATCACTGGAGGTGGTCATTGCTCAGGAGAGACTGAGCCATTCGATTTCGGTCCAGAACGGGCTTGGCTCGTACCACTGCATCCCAACAAGGGTGGCCCAGCGTTAGCATGACAGAACTGAGTTGTCAGGGTATCAGAAAAAAAACAACAACCTGCAGTTGCATACTTAGTGCTCTGTTTGGGGTTAATTAGCTACTTCTATACTTTTGTGTTCCATTGTTTACTTTCCTCACAGAAAGCACAGGATAATAATAGACATCTTCTCCTGTCTGGATATTTAAATGCCTTCTTGAATCAGATAATCCTGGGTTATGAAGGAAAAAGAATGTGTATTATACATCATATTGTGTATCTGAGGTGACTCACCTCTCACATCCTGTGCTTTTCTTTTCCCTTACAGAGGACTTTTTCAGCCAGCCCCTACTCGGACCCGATCCAGGTCACAGCAGATCCGGAGAACCCCGAAATGTTGTGGGTGATGGGCCCAGTGTTGGCAGTGATCCTCATCATCATCATCGTCATCGCCATCCTTCTCTTTAAAAAGTAAGCCTTGTGTTTATCAGTCTGTCCTCCCTGTTTGAGGTTGAAGTGCAATGGCAGCTGGGACTGCAGCTTTCCTTTGGTTGCATCAGGATTGGTAATGAGACACTTGCAACAGGCTGCACACACACCAACCGATAACATCCATTCTCCTTACCACGGTGTGCAGTGTGATGGAAGAGGAACCAAAGAAGCATTGGTTTGGTTTTCCGACAAAATATTCTGGCCCAGTTAGCTGTTTTCAACAATGTTGTGTTCAAGTGTCAGTTGAATTGGCAGCTGACATTGCTGCTGTAATAAAACCACAGCTTGGCTGTCAAAGGTTCTTAGGTAGGAGTGAGAAATGTGTTTTGGCAACATCACTGGTCATTTCAAATAAGAAACAGAAGGCTGTAACAGAGGGCTTAGCTAAAAGCTCAGTCAATATCTCTTTTAAGCACTTGAGCTGCTCCCGTGCAGCACACCATGATTATAAACACACCGACGAGATGCTTCGTAGGATCAGATGAGTGGAGAATGCGTCTACTCATTATAAACAAAGACATCATCTAATCCCTATTGAATGTCTTTTAATGATCTAAAGTGATTTATTAAGCACAAATACAAACATTTTTATAGTTTGTTTTCATATAGTTAAGAGTTGCAGGCTTACAGTGTTATAACGGCCTGTAAATTCATTTCCTTATTTTTTGCTCTGTTGTTCACATGTGGCTCTTGGTCGGAGCGTTGGGTGTTTTTTTCTTTATTTCATGTATCAGATGATTAATAAGGAAATTTAAAAATGAATAGCCAGACAGAAATGAATCAAGGGCTTAATTGCTAACAAAGTGTGGGGGGCTAAAATTGAAGGCTTCTTTTTTAATAGAAAAAAGTCGCTTTTATTTTTATGTTGATTGAAAGGCAACAAAAATAAGCCAATTAGTAGATCTAACCATTCTTTTTAAGCCATGCAAGTGATACACAATCATTTGGTTACCCAGACAGCAACATAATTAAAATGGTAATGTGGTTTGGACATTGTAAAGCTACCATTTGGATGGGAAAGTATTACCTGTGAGCCATTATTTACCTCACTTGACTTCCTCCTGATTAAGTCCCACATCCTATCGTGTCCCGGAGGCTCTATTACAGATTCTACTTTTCACATTATACCTGTTCTCCAACCTGCCATCCACAGCCTTGCAGACCGCTGTGCAGCCGCTGTCTCCGGCAGACTTCGAAAAGGACTGGTTAATAATAGGCCTTGAGACAGCTCACTGCTGAGTAGCACATCCTCTGTCTGGAAGCCCTTTCTCTGTGTAGACACGGATTGACAGAAGGGACTGCAGGGAGGTGGGATGTGTGCCCTTTTCACCGTGGAGTGACAGTAAATGTGCATAGGAATAATCACACTGCAGCTCTGGTCGTTATTGCTACCTACAGAGCCGCCAAGACCAACAACAGAAGCAAACGATGATCACGCTGTCATCGGGTGCTCGACTGTTAGGAGATCTTTTTGCTCTCAACTTTTCCCCCAGCTTTCTGAAGATGGCAAAAAGTTGCGTCAAAATTTCAAAAGTTCATGAATAACAATTACACATTAACCCCCCCCCCTTCTTTTTTGCCCCTGCCAATGCAGCAAACAGGAAAGGTGGGTACTCTCACTGTTGCATCAGTCATAACTTCATCCTCTACTACCCAAGTCCTCCTCATTTGTGTTGTGGAAATGGTGGTGTTCATAAGTTTCTCTGGGGTTGCAGAGTCAGCTACCTCTCAGCTTCAGCAGATATCACATGCCAAAAGAAAAAAGAAAGAAATGACAAAGAAAAAGCGTCAAACAGGATTAAAAGGAAGGCTTTTCAAATGGCTGCCTGGTGTGATTTGGTCGGTTTTTTTGAAGCAAGACACGAAAAGCAGCCGACTCTGCAGCCCCTGATAGCTGAGGTGGAAGGAACTCCAGGGTCACGTCCGTGTACCAGTGCATGTTCCACATCTACTGCTGATGTTCCTCACTCAGATCATCCCGTCTGCAGTGTTTGTCTCTGTGCTGTGTTTCATTATCCAGCAACTGACAGTTTGCCCCTTCAAGACTGGCCCGATCTGAATATGCCAAGGCATCACCTCATGCTGAACAGGCTATTGTCAAGTAAATGCCAGACAGGCAAACCTGTGAAAAAAGACATGTTTCACATTTTTTTAAGGCTGACATTTTCCTCGGGGACTCGTCGCCAGTTTAGCCTTTTTTTTTACTTTGACTTTGACCCTCTGTTTCCCTCTGGTAGGAGTCTTAACAAAAGGTCCTGTTCTTCCCTCATTAAGTGCTCTCTGTTCCGCACGTGCCCGAGTTTGTACTTACATTCTCACACATCTCAGTCCCCCCCTTTTAGCCTGTCATGTTTGCTTCAGGCCAGCATGAAAGTGCCATGTAGATTGGTGTCTGATTGGGTCAGAAGAATAGATGTGGAGAGAGCAGATCACAGATGTCCATCTCTAACCCCCCTCCCTCAGCCCAGCCCGGCTACAGCAGCGATCTCTGGGAAAGAACGGTATACGGTCGGGCTCAGCTCTCGGCTGGCAAGGAAAAGATGCTTGTCAAAGATTATCCGTCATGCCGCTAGCATTAGCTTAAGCCCCTGCAGCAGAAGATAACAGGTGGCGTGGAGGCTCAGGTCCGGGCATCTGAGGGTGGCGCAGGTTAAGGCTGGGTGTGCACCGCCAGCTTTGTGCATTCTCACCACGACGTGCCTTGACAGAAGGCCCTGCTCCTTCTTAAAACCTGTGCTTTGCACTTGCAAATGGAGTGCAATGAGATGTGAAATTTCCACAGGGCACCCTGATGCTTCTTTCCACCCATTTCCATTTGCTGTCAGAAGGCTTGTGAGTCCGCAGCTGTATCTGTGTGAGCGTGTGCGTGCAGCTGCGTGCCCATTTGCACGCGGATGTCAACAGATGCTGGCTGTCTGCGTACAGGCAGGCTGCGTTTACTCTCCATTTCTCTGCCTGATGGACACACCCGCGGTCTAGCGAGCCGAGCCAGTCCGAGCTTTGCCGCTCTGCTTCTGCGCGGTGGTACATGCAAGTCGGCGAGGCCTGGCAGCACAGGTGCTGCAGAACTGGTCTAATTATCCAGTGTTGTGCCACCCAGCTGATGAGCTAATTACAGCATCCGCCTGTTTTACTCTCAATCTGGAAAGCCAGTAAACACAATGTGTTGTTAGCATACACACACGCAGCAGTGGAAAGCACACATTTCAGTCTTTGCAAAAACACACCCGTGCACATTCCCATGTTGCAGCTGTCACCTAGCCAGCAACAAACACGACCTCGCCCCCTCTCCAGCAAAATTATGGCGTTTCTTCAAACACATTAAACTCCAGTTTTTTCTAAGTAATGAGGATGAAGCCCTGTCTCTTAAATGACTGATCCTCAGGACTAGTTTTCAGAGCTATTATACGTGCGAGGAAGATAATCTGTGTGAAAGTGAGTGAGGGTAGGTGAATATGGAAGAAAAATGGATGTAATTACAAATCACCCTGTCATTTCTCCGTGCAGTTTGCTTACCGAGCTGATATAAGAGCTCTTGTGTCAGGTAGCAGATGATCTCAGCATCATGTATTTATTGCCTTTTTGTCTTTTCTTGCTACTTCAGGAAGCGGGCATCACCCTTGCCAAAGGATGACCACTCAGGTGGGGTGAAAGACTCCCTGCTGCCCAACTCCTCAGACCCAGTTGAGATGAGAAGACTGAACTACCAGACCCCAGGTAATAAACAGCATGTGTGTATGATGTCATGTTTATGCTGAGCTTGCTTTTGTTTTCACACTTGGCGCTTGTCGGTGTGATGGATGGCAGACATGATGCAAGAGTCCTTCCACACTCGTGTCCACGCAGGAACTGAAATGCTGTGAGGCGCACTGTTCAGGGGTTTCCAGCATAGCAGAACTGATGTGGGCCAGGCATGGCTCATGTGTGACTGGTTTAGCTGGTGGGCGTGTGGAATGCTACTGTTTGCTGGACCTGGGCCATGTACAACAAGGTTTTCTGTCCTGCATACTGCTTAGAAAAGAAATGACACATAGGAGGACCACTTTTCAGCCACAAATGGACCCAATAAACCACAACTGGCTTTTATCTTGGCCACTGTTTACATTAATTCTGAGTGATTTTTTTAGTCAGAAATGAATAATTAGGATTATTCTGGCCTGACTCCGAAGCATCTTTGTGTTTGTGTCATGATGTGTTTGTCAGCCTTTACTTCCTGTGTGATGTGGAATTAAAAAGGCTTCACTCTGACATTCAGAGACACTGATTTCATCTCCACTGCCGACAGAAAATATTGAAAGGTGATTTAAAACTTCAATAGCGTTCCTTAATTATATTTTTCCCCTTTTTCTTTTCTTTTTTCATCTAAATTCTTCACAGGCTTCCCAGAAGCAATTTGCTTGAGTCTTTTGATGGTTCTCTTGTTTATTTGTACCTAGTAGCAGGTGTTGCTGAGCAAACTTTGCATGTCCTGCTCATTCTGTAATTTATCCTCAGGCTGTAAATCATCAACCATTTTCAAATAAAGAGAGTGAGAAGATGGCTTTTGAGAAAAAAATAAACTAATTCTTTTGGAAATCAGACCCAGCTGACAGTAACAGTGGAGTTAGCTGAGTGATTTTAAATTCTATCCACTCCAAAGCAGTGAAGTGGGTTTGGATGGGGTGGGGGGTGCCCCAGTGTCAGCCTTCTTCCTATTTCCTCCTGATTCCTCCTCCTCCCCTGGTCCTCGCTCCTCCTCCCTCAATGAGCTCCTTTCATTCCCCCAAGCTGGTAATGAGTCCTGCTGCCTCTGATGTCAAGGTGAGCCAGGCCGAGGGAACAATGGAGCTGAGAGAAAATGTCAACCCCGGTGCACGTGGGAGTGTGCGTGTTTCTGTGTGTTTTTCTTGCGTGTGTGAGTGTATGTGAATCCTTTCTCACGGGTTATTAAAGATCCTATTTGCCATACACACATGCTCGCGCGCGCACACACACACAACCCCTTTGAACCCCTGCAGAGGAATTAAGCAGCGCTGCCGCTCTGAAAGAGCCCTGTTCTGCCATCCTCCCACTCCACCTCTCTCGTCTTTTGTCTTCCATTTCCCCCCGTAGGGTAATCTCTTCTCTTTCCTCTCATTCTCTCCCCCCTCTCTCTCACTCTCTCTGTACGTCAACGCTTATTTCCTTCTATTTCTCCCCTACCATCTCTCTGCGTTGCTTCAAGAGCGGTGATTATCGAGAATCACAGAGGCTGCGTCTAGATGGTGAAATCGTATGCGACTTTGAGCCTGAGCAGAGTGAATATTGAACAGCCCATTCCTCTGTCCTCCCGCTCTTTCTCTCTTTGATTCGTCCCCAGCAGGTGAACATTCCTGCTCTGATTCTGATTGTTGTGGAGTGCAACAACTGATAGCAGCTCTTCAGTGTCTTGTTTTTTTTGTTTTTGTGCGTGTGTGCGTGTGTGTGTGTGTGTGTGTGTGCGTGTGTGTGAGTGTGTGTGCGTCTTTGCCTTTTGGTTTCAACTGACGTCACTTACTGTATCTTAGACAGAGCTGGATCATTGCAAATATCTCATTTTAATCACTTGTGTTCAGTACTTTTTGCCAAACAAAGGAATATTTAAAGGGATAGTCTGGCTATATTTAAGCTGAGTTGTAGACTCATTCTGCCAGTATTTAATATTGTGCACAACAAGGAATGAGAAGGTGTGAGGATTTTTCTATCTGAACCTCTGCTGCATGAACACGGGTGTTGATTATTTATTGGATATACAATCTTTGCAGTCTGGTCCATGTTGAGTTAGTAGGCTGCGACGAGAAGCTGCTTAACTTCTGCAGATTAATAACCAAGAGGCAGAAGTACAGTAAACATGTTGGAAACGGAGAGCTCACTTGTTGTAAAACATTCTGTTTGCAACGACTTTTTAAGTTCCTACTTTATTTTACGGGTGATTTATTTTTAAGATGATTCACATACATTTTTAACCCATATTTTTAGTGATCATGTTCACAGAAACTGCAGAAACACCATCGATCTGCATGCCAGGGCTGGAACTATGGCAGATTTTTTTTAATCATTTGTACATGGAACTTGAAATCCATAGCCATCACTACTTAGTGTTTCATTAAAGCTAATATGAACTGAAGAAAAGATGAGAAACAATGCACAGAGGATGACATTTTGCTTATAAAGTTACTCCCACTCTCAGCAGGCCTCTGCATTTTTCACCAGGAAAAAGGTGCTGGAAGGTGCTTGTGTCAGAGTAGAAAGGGTGACTTAACAAAATAAATGAAAATAAGTAATCACACAAATACATGTGCAAATCAGGGATGCTTAAAACATTTGCCCAGCACAGATGTTAAAGTGTCCTCACACATACCAGGGGGTGTGAGGGTTAGACTTATTTGAGTTTATTTAACAGTCCAAAGCTTACCACTGTACGTGGATCGTCCTGAGAGGGTGAATACCATCTGCTGCATACTTGCTTAACAAGCTTGAAAGGTTAGCGCAGATACTTTTTTGCCCTTAGTCTGATCCTAAGTCGCCTCCATTGATTGAGTGTTCTTCTTCCTCCTTCCTTTACTCTCCTCTCTCAACAGGTCCCAGTTCTCATCGCTGCCCCAACACTCCAAGTTAGTCTGTTTTCTCACCTACTGCATATCCCCCCTCACATGCAGTCTTTTCTTCTTCTTCTCTCACTCGCTCCTGAACTCATTCCCTTGTTGCAATCCTGACAGACATCACAAGCTGACAAGCTTGTAGCCTTTGGCGCTCTGAGGATGCAGCAATGGCCCTCCTCTGGCTGTGAACTTTCCACAACACCTTTATGATGCAGAAGCAGTGGGCTACATGCTTTCGTGGCTAGTTGAGCAGTGCGGACAGTTACACTTGCTGTGCATTAGCCTTGTTATTTATGACTTCACCCTCCATTTAACCGAAAACCTCGCAGTAAAAGACCAGCACAAACACATTTGCACTCTTTGAGATAGTATTAAATTTGTGTAATTGGTCAGGGCTCATCTTGTAAAGTGGCCATAGTTAGCAGCCATTATGCATTAGCATTACTGGAATAATAAGCTTGCAAAGGCCTTTCACCTGAAAGAATGCTCCTTGACCTTACAGAAACACTCAGCTGGAGAAGCTAATCTTAATGTACACTAAAGACCTTTTTAAAGTGTCTGATGCATGTGACTTCTTGACTATATGTAAAGTTAATGATGCTCGGTGGTTAACCTTAAAGGTTCTTCATGCCTTGCATGCAGTACACTTTCTATACATAAGGCAAGTTCCCAGGAATCCATTTAAGTACATAGCCCTGCCAAGTTCAGAGGCACAGAGGGAATTTGTGTCGGTAGATTAGCAATAAATCATCCAATAACCCAACGATGAGGAATCTAGAGAGCGTTCGGGAGGGGTTTGCTGAAATTAATCCAGCCCAAGTGCTCCAGGCTGGGCCGAAAGATAGTCTATTGTAGGGAAAGGGATTTCCAAAGAAATGAGTTTTGGCTGGTGACCAGTCACTTTTTTTCTCTCTCTCTCTTGGTACAAAGTGACAGTGTGACTGATTTGTAGAGACTTGTGGGTTCTTGCTCCTTTTCCACCTCTGCCACCAACAGAGCTTTGTGGAGTCGGGGAGATGTCTGCCCTGTGCTCCCTTCAAGGAGCGCGCTCACCCAATCACTCATGCACATCTCCGCTCCAGCCCCACCTCTGTCCTCCTCACTTAGCATGATGATGTCACCAAATTTCACCGAATGTCACCAGCCTGTTCCAACTCGCGCGCTCACTTTTCCCGTATTTTCTTCTCTCCCTGTCCTCATGCATTGTTGAACGACATGCACTCTCCTCACTGTTACGCAGCCACCTCATGGTCCCACCGGCAGCCTCACTCACCCTGTGGTCCAGCCATTGTTTGTGGAAGTCCATGTGCATGTTTGATGTAAGAGCACAGGTCTCACTCTTTCCTCTCCTCCCCCTCCTCTTCCTCTCTCCCAGGAATGAGGGAGCACCCACCCATTCCTGTCATTGACCTGGCTGACCACATAGAGCGACTTAAGGCCAACGACAGCCTGCGCTTTTCCCAAGAGTATGAGGTAAGAGCGAATGCACTAATACGGTAGCAGTGATCCTTGTGTTTCGTTGTTATTGTGTCTGCAAGGAACTTTTTTTTTTTTCCTTTTTGATCTCATATGCGTGTATTCTAATGGATTATGGAAGACTTCTTTCATAGACATTCTTTAGTCATTTTTACAACTCTATTACAGATCCCACCAGGATCCCAACCCGAACATTAAATGCTATGAGATGCTTTTTCACCAAACTAGCAGGTGGCGAGTCGCTTAAGCAATCTGTGCGCGTCTTGCTGTTTCCCCGAAGAATGTTATTTTGCAGGCGGTCTCTCCACTGCAACTCAGTGAGGGATTATCTTTGTCAGTGTTCTTCCTCACCATAAAAAAGGGAGAGAGAGGGAGAGAGAGAGAGAAAAAGGGAGCAAATTTGCATTTAAAGTGGTACATAGTTGGTTTGGGGTCTAAGCAAGGCCAGATGAAGAAGAGAGGCATCCTTGAATACAGAAAAACACGATTTGTCTTTTATTTATTTGCTCTGATTGTTGGATCTGTCTGATCTAATCAGCTCGGTTCTGTTGATGGATCCAACAAGCTGTGCTTTTACATTTATCCAAAGGGCCACGTTGCTTCCCGTGTCCATTTGTTTGTGACCAGCTTTGCTTTGATGTTAAGAAAGTTGTACCTTTTTCAAGGCCAATTAACATACTTTTCATTTATTATATATTTCTTTTAAGATCTGCCTGTTTTTGTGCTGTAAAATTGTTATATTAATATACAAAGTTTGTGTGTCTTGTTTTTTTTATGAGTGAGGCCTCATTCTGTCAGACATGAAATCTGCTTCTCTTTTCTCAAATCTAGCCCTCCTTGCTAAAACTACTGTAATACAGTTTCATATGAAGTTGTGGGCATTTGTGTGGCTTTATGGTGCACATTGTTTAAGGGGAGACCAACCTCTCAGGAATCTTAAGATGTGTCGGTGTGTTAACGTTTTACAGCATGTATGTGTGGTTTTATTAAACACTGTGCAATGAAAAGCTAACTGGGCCATCAGCAGGCCTTGATAAAACGAAAATCTGCGCTCAATTAAGGGCTCTCTCAATTAAGGGCCAACCCCCCCGGCCCCCTCCTCCTCCCCCTTTCTATTGCCCCGGCAGATGGCCATTCTTCTCTGTGCCAGCCGAGGCGCTGTGGCAGGGCTCGTGGCGCTTCGTCTTAGTCACGTTCGCC
>JBBDHI010000008.1:19275299-19288021 GCA_037177115.1 Craterocephalus stercusmuscarum | reverse complement strand
TTAAATGTAAAAGCATGCAGATAATTGCTCTTACAGAATAAAAAATGAATCTCTTGGCTTTTGAAGAGGTTCGTGATGATGTCTGCGTCATTTAATGCTCGTGCAATTGGCCAGTCAGTATAAATGAGCTTTAGGGAAGGGATACACCCTCTCTATGCACTTAAAGCTAAACAAGCATAGGCAAGCAGCCGTCAGGATCTTTTAGTCAATTATTCTGCTTATTATTCTCCTTCCTATTCATAAATACACATTCAAGTGATTTTCTGTCAAAAATCCCGCACATATAATTAGTGAGCGACTCAACCTCCCACCAACAAGACTAATGTCTTGTGCCAAATAGTGAGCTGGGCGAATGTGATGAGATCAACAGGAGGCGAATTTCACCTTCTCACTCGCAGCTTTCCCCATCCAAAAAGCCATGACCAAAAAGGTCATGGCTTGAAACGAGACCAGCGGTATTGCTCCTTTGTGTGCGTGTGTTTGTGTATGTGTAGATAAGAGGTGTGCGCCTGCTGCAAAAGGCCAGGTGAAGACATGTGAGAAAAAAGGGTTCAAAGCTGATGCAGATGAAAGCTGTGGCCTGTGTCGGTCTCTGCATCTATTTGTGTGTGTCAGTGCAAGTAAGAATATGCCACCTAACCCCAGACGGCACAGAGACATTCATTACCGCAGTGACTGCTAATCCATATGTTTGTGCTGCAAGCAGTTCCCCATCACTCACTTGAGTTTCTCCTGCAAGATCTGCCTTTGCCTCTGAATGGAAGCCGTCTCCAGGGGAGGTGAAACGTCTTTGTGGGAGATGGGGGTGGGGGTGGGGGGTGTTGAGTGCATTTTGCTTGTTAATTTGCACAGGCTCACGAAGACGAATCAACTGCTTCAAAATGTCAGCACAGTACTGCGGTATCGATACGATTAGCTTACCTGTTGCACATCTGCTCCTCACGTTTCCCGCAGCTCTGGCAGCAGTTTTATCCCAGCAGTTGTGACATTGAAAGATTTTTGCTTATTTTTTGGTGCATCTTTGAAAGGACTGATTTGTACCAATGTTTTGTCTTGTCAGTCATGCTACTAGTTAAAGTGGCTTTAACCGACTGAAAATTGGCTTCTTGTTATACACATTCGGCCAGATGGATGAAAAGGATCAATTTCCAAACAAGAGTTTAGTCTCGAAAGCATCAACAGTGAATCAGTTGAGCCCAGAAACCAGAGCAAGGGCCAATCAAGCGGCTATGCTAAGTGTTAAGATAATGATGTGACTCATAGCTTCTCTGAGCTCCAACACCTCGTGGACAGCTATTAGATTCTGAATGAAACTTGAGAGTGAATATGTATGGACTGTGTTTAGCTCTTTATTACTGTCTTTTGAAAATCGGAGCCCCTCCTGGTGCCCTCATTAGTGCAGTCCATCAACATTATCAGAAAAACCACATGTATGTCCAAGTGATCTTTGAAATTTTGTAATAATAATGCTGCTCGCACCATACTAAACCACAAGGAGGGTAAAAAAAAAAAAACTGGTAAAAGCCACTTTTTAGTTTTCAGACACAGTAAAGTGTGACCACTTTAGCTCCATCCACCATGAAGTTTGCTCTGTGCACATATGGAGCCAGGTGGCCCAACCTGCTGTCCCGTCACGGCAGGGCAGAGGAAGAATTTAAACACATTTCCCCTCCACAGTGCAGGGTCCAGTCATCACAAATGTGCCAAAAGCACACATGACAAAGGGCTGCAAACCACCGGACAATTAACTAATTAAAAATGATCACAGGCTGGTAAAAGACAAAGTGGTCTTTTTAATGCTCTTTTGAAGCGTGCTTCAAATACAGACACGCATGACCGCGTGTGTAAAAGGCTGACTCGCCTGTGCATGCTTTTTTGGTGAAACAGGAGCTGACTCCTAGTCTTCCGTTTTTAATTAGACAGTGGACAAAGCCTTTGATCTGACCTCTTTAATGTTCCCTACTTGTTAGTCGGTGTGATCCTACAAGCCTCTCACCAGCCTCCTATTGGATGTTCACAGCAGTTCCAGTCCTGACAGTGTGCCCTCTCTCTCTCTCTTTCTTGCTTTGCCAGGTGAAGTGTGACCAGTATTGGCCGTCACGAGGAACAGAAACCTACGGGATGATCCAGGTCACCATGTTGGACACTGTGGAGTTGGCCACTTACAGCGTCCGTACTTTCGCCCTCTACAAGGTAGGATGCTGCTTTTTTCCGTTATTCCGCGGCTTACTCGTGACTGGCAACAGTAGATTTTTTATTTCTCAGATTATATAAAAAAGGCTATTACTACTTAAATAATTTTTAATGATGTAATTGTTTCTTTTAACTTAAAATATGTATCTCTTTTTTTAGGCAGTAAAAGATTTTTTTTTTCCGCTTAGATTCGTGTACTTTGCTGCCTCCATTTCTTTCTCTGTCACTCACTCATTATTTTTAACATAATTAAAATTCTTAATTAAACACAAGTCTCTAGCTGGAGCATTTCTTGGCTTCAACCAGGAATGATGACAAAAAAAATCGATTCAGGGCAGCCAGAGTGAAGGCTAGAGTTTAATTCCAGAGTTATATGTTATCTTATAGAACGATTACAGCTCAGAGTGGATTATCTTCTTCTATTAATGTTAGGGTTTGACTGTATATCTACATTTGTGGAGTTTTATTCATGAAGTGCTAATTCACAGCAACAGTCACCTCAGCAACTTTAGTGGAAAGAGAAAAGGTAAAGAAAACAGGTCAGGACAGTTATCTCCGATCACAACCGTGCAGCTTCAGAGCTGTAGGGAGGGAGAAACAGCATAAACTTCCGGAGAGAAACACACAAAGTTAATGACATGTAGTAATGGAATACGGTATCATGGAGCGCAAGAGAGAAGACGGGCTCCGCTGATTTCAACTATACCATTTCATCTCCTTTTCATAAAAACAGTATGACCTTTCCTTGTTAAAACGTGATTTGTCGAGCATGAAGAGTCTCTGTTTGAAAAGCAGCCAGTTCCAATTCAGCATACGAGGATATCCCGCTAAGCACAAGCTGACATTTTTCCACTCAACTGAGTCGCGTTACTTTTCCTGCAGAACGGCTCCAGTGAGAAAAGAGAGGTGAGGCAGTTCCAGTTCATGGCCTGGCCCGACCACGGGGTACCTGAGTACCCCACACCCATCCTGGCCTTCCTACGGCGGGTAAAGGCCTGCAACCCTCCAGATGCAGGGCCTATGGTGGTCCACTGCAGGTGGGTATATGAGGGGATACTCACAAATACTCCCATACTCACACAAATACCCCCATACTCAAGTTTATATAATCAAATTATGCATTTAAGTTTAATGTACTAAAGTAATGGAAGTCATAGAGGTGTGTTATATTCAGATGTACAGTGGTCCTTTGTTAATCAGGGAGTTACGTTCTAAAAATAACCCACAATAGGCGAAATCCGCAAAGTAGTCGGCTTTATTTTTTGTAAGTAAGTAAGTAAGTGAACTTTATTTGTATAGCGCTTTTCACAGACTTCTACTGTACAGCCAATCAGGATGAAGAAAAACAATGCACTATAAAAAAAAAAAAAATCATGCAAAATTGCTTTAAAAATAAACGCAAAACTGCGAGGCCACTTAAGGTGAACCACGATATAGCGAGGGCCCACTGTATTGCAAATACACTGTGAAGTGAGAGATCCTGTTGTTGATATCTAATGTGTTACTGCACGGCTGGTACCGCATGCCCACCAAAGGTTTTTATTTAACCTCTTCTTCACGAGAGCTGCATGAGATGCATGCACTATGCAGGATCTCCCTAACAAGCAGAATACCTACATCACAGGCTGAAACTCAGTATTGGCATCCACACAAAACACAATTCAAACCCCAAGCAATTATATGGAAATGTCACAAAAACATGAGAACAGTGTTTTCCACTTGAGAGCTTCGGCTAATTTCTCCACTTCAAGCAAACTAAAGAGACAGTGTGTCATAAGAAAGCAGAGCCTGCTGATTACTAAGATGTCTCATCAGTGTGTGAAAAAGACTCTTTGAGCTGGCTGCCAAAGAAAAGCAAACAGAAAAATATCACTTTGGAATAAAGCATGTCTTACTTTGCCGTTTTGTGGTCAAAGGTTTTATTCCACATCAGACAAACTCTGTTAATGTGAAATTAATTGAGACGTTCTCGGTAGTTTACAACAGGATGAAAGGAGTTTTCTTATGATAGAAGGTTATTAGTTTCAGTTCATTCTGGATCCTCATGGTGGGACTAAGGGGAATTTAGGATCTATCCCTTGAGTTCACTTGACTTACACAGAGGTGTCAGTAATCAAACCATTTGAATTTTCTTCTGTTTTTTTAGGTGAATTTACTGTGACACAATAACACGCATCTTGATCTCACGTCTCAGCTTTC
Organism: Craterocephalus stercusmuscarum; assembly: GCA_037177115.1. Lineage (NCBI taxonomy): Eukaryota > Metazoa > Chordata > Actinopteri > Atheriniformes > Atherinidae > Craterocephalus > Craterocephalus stercusmuscarum. The sequence goes on along the minus strand of JBBDHI010000008.1, from coordinate 19,283,629 downwards.
TTTTGAGACCAAGCTTATACATAAAGCCCTTCTACTTCACTGAATTTATTTCCATACATTGTCATTGCCTGATATTTTTGAATTTAAAATTAATTTTTTATCGATTTCAAGCAATTTCTTTTTTAATTTGAAATTTTCTGAAGCTGCAAATCGTAATCAGCAAAATCTAATCAAATAAAAGCTGAACTATATTGATTTGCATACCATATCCATATATGTACCTTTCATCTTTGAAGTTAAGTTACAGAAATGCTGCACTTATTCAGTATATTCTAATTGTAGCACCTGTTTGGAAAGCGTTTAGGCTGCATCATTTTGGCTGAGGGTGTGTAGACACCAGCCAATGACTGCATGCACATGGAGACTATAAAAAATCATAGAAATCATTTCATTTCATTGTCTGACACTTGCTCCATTAGCAGAAAAAGAGAAGAACATAACATTTGCAAATGCAGCATCTTCCCATAATGTGTGTTTTCTATAACGTTACTCCTCCTGTCTGCCACTTCTGCCGGTACTTCCATCATTATTCCAAACCAGTTTCTCATATCCAACTTGGAAAGATCATAAAACAAGAGTTAATAAGAAGATTTTCTTTCCTTTTTTCTGCTGAATCTAATCTTAAGATAAACCAAATGGCTTGATTTTAAGATCAAATTTTCCATTCCAATTTTTTTATTGAATGTAGCATCAGTTTGAGATGCAGCTATGACAAACAGCAACCACTCAGTTCGCCTTTTATTTTCCATATTCGGCTGTGAAACCAAGAAAACAATATTAGAGTTGAGAAATGTAGCTTACCGTACTATTCACAGTGCATCCTACTGTAAAGCATCTCAGGTATTGATTTCAACAGCTCTTTGAGCACACTGTAATGATTCTTTAAACAAACAGTAAAGCAAGGTTGTTTACTTTTTCCTCCACCAGCGCCGGCGTGGGCAGGACCGGCTGCTTCATTGTGATCGATGCCATGCTGGAGCGCATGAAGCACGAGAAGACTGTGGACATTTACGGCCACGTGACGTGCATGCGCGCTCAGAGGAACTACATGGTTCAGACCGAGGACCAGTACATCTTCATCCATGAATCGCTTTTGGAGGCCGCCACTTGTGGCAACACGGAGGTGCCCGCACGCAACCTGTACGCCCACATCCAGAAGCTCACCCAGCCCCCGCCCGGCGAGACAGTCACTTCCATGGAGCTGGAGTTCAAGGTGAGTGAAACATACCGTCAAATACTTGATGTTTTGTGGGATTTTTTATTGTGTCTCCAGATGAAAACATGCAATTATATTCAATAAATAAAGTCTGCAGACTTTAGAGGTGTAGCACACATGTCCCGTGTCTGCGGCAGAAATAATTACTCTACCAAACCGGTGACATTGGTGCTGAGGCATCACAGCCCTGCACGCAGTAGCATCAGCACACACAGACACACGCATGTTTCATGCACAAACGGGCCACAACAAACACACATGAACACACCTACACACCGACGATTGCAAAATGACTGACATACACACAGCTAGCATTCAAGGTCGCCGTCACACAGACCTTTTCTGTCAATAGCCATCGACAGTGATGTTATTACACACTTTCCTCCCAGCGCGGCTCTGCCATTAGCCCTCTTATGACCATGATCCATTCTGTTTGAAGTGATAATAGCATCTACACTCCTGCCAACCGAGAATGAAAGAGTGAGAGAATGATTGTGCCGTACATGCGGCCACAATCTCCATCCCCACACAGTCTGGCCAACACACACACATATTCTCCTCCAGTGCCATCGCTGTCTGTACACACTCCTGTGCCGTCCATCTGTGGTCTGTATACTGCCAGTACCAGGCTTGTGACAGACCTGCAGTCCTTCGAGCGAGCTCCAGGACTTATTGTAGAAAAAAGTCGACTGCCACCCTTTTGCGGTCGCGTTTGCCACAAGAAGGCAACACATCACTAACAACAAGACGTGTCAGACAAGTGTTTCAGGCTGCCTCGTTTGCTTACTTCAGGCCACTCATGTTTTTATTTCCTTCTCTTTCCCTGTTTGGCTTCTTTCCACATTTTAATAAACAGAGACTGGCCAACTCCAAAGCCCACACGTCACGCTTCATCAGCGCCAACTTGCCCTGCAACAAGTTCAAGAACCGGCTGGTCAACATCATGCCTTTTGAGTCCACCCGTGTCTGCCTGCAGCCCATCCGTGGTGTGGAGGGCTCCGACTACATCAACGCCAGCTGCATTGATGGATACAGGTCAGCAAAGGACTCAGTTTTTTTTGTTTTGTTTTATTTCTAAAGGATAAAAAGCTAAGTGTGGCTTTTTTTGCTCTTGTGAACAAATCCCATGCAAAGACTAAAAACCAAGAATGCGTTTAACAGGTGGAAATGAGTCAATATTTTCAAAGAAGCCCACTGATGTTTCAGCATGCCAAATATTAAACACAGCGAGTTTGGGTACACACGTTTTATCCTGGTAACTAATTCGGCAGTGTCTCCAAACCTGCGAGGCTTTGCACAAGCAGCTTTTCATACAGTGCGAGTCATCCACTGTGGATGTAAGCATCCTTTAATTAAATACACGATTATGCATTTTAAGCTGCCAGTCACTGATGAATTTAAGTCCGATGACCTGTGGCACACATCCAACACAACCGAAACCACATCGCCATCCTGTCACCTTCCCAGCTGCACTGAATGTTAACAGGTCTGCAGTTGTTCTCTGGCATCAAAGAGAGTCACAAGTGTGAAAAATGCAATAGCTATTCCCGGTGGACTGGATAAAACTGTATGGGAGGAGATTGAAGATGATGCCACAGTGGGCAGCATCTAGTTGCAAGAATTACTCGCAGCTCTGTCAGTGTGGCTTTCGTTCACTGAGCCACTGCAGCCTTTCCATCGGAGCCGCTGCATGTCCCTGTGTGCTCTGCGAGTCCAAATTGCTTCCTAGAGGGAAGAAGATGAAAAGGCAGCTCTCTGTTTTATATCTCTATAAGTGTGGGGAGTGACAGACAGAGCTGACTCTTCTGTGGTTTAAGTGAAGGGATGGATTTAGTGAGCGTGAAATGCCATTTAGTCCATATGGGGTTCTTTCTTGGATTGGGCTGTGACACAGACAACACCCCCACCCCCACCACCTTTTTCTAGCACTGCTGTTAATTAGAAGGTGCTCCAGAGAGGCTCAGCCTACATTGTTGCAGTGTAAATAGCATAATTGCAGCAAGCGAGTATAGTAATGAAGAGTGTTTTCTAACTCCCAACCCCCTCCTACCTTTTTTTTTCCTCCTACACATTCTGTTTCTCACTTCTTCATATTTGCTCCCTCTTTTTTTCTCTTCCTGTCTTCTCCTCAGCCTGTCTCCTTGACACTTCTCTCTGATCTCCTTCTCTGCTCACCTTCTTCTCTCCCTCACCATCCCCATTTCCCATCCAAACATCACGGCGGAGACAGGCATGCGGGTGGGGACCTGTTGTGTGCCCCAGCGGCAGTGTGTAATTAAGCCGCTTTTTAAAACGCAAGCATAAATAAAAACTAAACGGGGGCCTCCAGTGCCCTTCACCCCAGCGCCTTAAAGTAAAGCCAATAATATGCTAAGCTAATGAGAGGGAAACCATTGATTCCAGCTATGCTATCAGGGGCGCGAGTCCTGGATATGCTCTGATGCAGGCTGGAGTTTTAGCATTGTAATGAGGTTGAAATGAAACAGCATGTCCTCCAGCGCTGCAGTCATACGGGATGAGGCAGAGTGTGCTTCGTGCCGTTTGGCTGTGCGCTCATGGGGACATGGCTTAAAGAGAAGACGGTACTGTGCGATGTAGCTGTTGTTTTTTGTTTTGGCTAGGGGGACATTTTATGAAGTTAAAGGAGTACATCCTTTTCAATTTGAAGTTTACCATTCATCCTCTGTGTTGCTTTCCATCCTGTCCCCCTTCTGTTGTTAACGCCTCTTACTGAGCACTTCCCTCCACTCCCGTCCTCAGCAGAGAGTCCTGTGTTACACTGACGGCCAGCTGGAAAGAGCAGCACTCGCTCTTTTCGTCTTCTCCTCATCCTCTCGTTGCTTTGTAAATCTCTGCTCTATATTTGCCTTTTTTTCCCCCTTTTCCCTTCTTATCTTCTAAATTTGATTCCTCACTTTCTTTCTTTCTCCTCCTCACACGTCGTATCGTCTCCTCTCTACCGATTTGTTGTTTTTGAATTTGTACGAGTGAAACCCGGAGCATATTCTAATCTCTCAGTTCCACATTAGCACCTCGCCTGCAGCATCTTCATTAGTTGTTCAGCCATGGCTCAGTGTGTGACTGAATGTGTGTGTAGCAGCGTATCTGAGCGTACACGCAAAAAGAAAAATGCCCACACCTGGATGCAAGTTACATGTGCCGCAAACATGTGAGTGTCTGCACTCGATTATGCATGCATGTGTGTGTTGCATTACTCAGCTCTGTGTTTGTTGAAAAGCATGCTGCTACCACCTGCTGTCTGACAAAAGAACTGCTCAGCTGGACCAAAGTCACGTAGGATACCAGCAGAGCTCTGGCACGTCAGTGGATGAGCTCATCTCTAGTTTTGTGAGCATATACAGTGCTCAGTCTCTCTCTCTCTCTCTTTAATTCTGTATTGTGTTACAGAGCGGAAGGAGGAGAGGGTCTATATAGGCTTGAATTGCCTGAGGATTAATATAGTTGCCTTAAATGATTTACTCCATACATTGGATGCACAGGAAGTCTCGGGATATTTTCAGTACATAGAGAATATTAAGACAGATCAGCTTGGCATGCCCATGTCCATATCGTTGCTTTTAATCATGACTGATTTTAGGGCTTTCTTCTCTTTATTTCAGAGTGGATTACTGTTTGTGTCTGTTTATGCATAGTGCTGTATAAAGGTCTTGAGCTGCCTGACATTTACTTATATGTTGCCAGGAAAACATGATTCATCAGTCAGTGTCAAGATACACAAAAGAACACGGTCCAGATGAGGTACAAGGAGCGGACTGGGAACATGGAAATGATGCAGAAAACCCATCCTAATGTTTACATTCTATATGGCAAAATGGTTAGATGACAAAGTCGAGCCGATATAAATTTAGAAGAAAAATAAATCCTAAAATATTCTCTTAAGATTGTAAGGACAGACACATTTTGCATGAGCTAAAACCAGATAAAATTGCAAAGAAGTATTTAATGCCTGACATTAAAGTCGTAATTTCATAAAGTCATAAAGAAAAACTGAATTTCAAAACTTGTATATTAATGTTGAAAAAGGTGAAGCAGAGTTTCAGGCCAGCTTTGCCAAATTCTTATCAAAAATAAAAATCTGGATAATTCTCAGAGACCAACATCCTGACTTTTTCCTTATTGCCAAATATGATCTAGTACAAATTTATGAAGTCATCCACTGCAGGCATAATGCCCATGTGATATAATAAAATAGACTCAAATAAAACAGTGCGGTTACTGTGATAGCCCAGTATGCTATCATATAATATGAACTTTTGAGTGTGCATTCTTTGCATATGATAACACACTCTGATTATTGCTCGGATAAATGTTCCATGCTGCCCATTGATGATAAATAATCTACCTGCTCTGTCAACTTGTATCTTTAGACAGCAGAAAGCTTACCTGGCCACACAGGGACCCCTGGCTGAGACCACTGAGGACTTCTGGAGGATGCTGTGGGAGCACAACTCCACCATCATTGTCATGCTCACCAAGCTACGAGAGATGGGCCGGGTAATAATACAAACACACACTGAACATAAGAGATAGGGCACCTGTTAAGGTCATTGGAGCATTTCAGGGGGTGATCATAATCTTTATACTCTGGCTCGGTCCTGCTAAGCTGCTGTTCCACACTGCTTGAGTATTATTCATTCCCAGCCTGAACAATAAACGCAGCAGAAAGTTTAGCCCCTTATCACAGTGGCTGAAATATACCTGTGTTCAATGGTGCTGGGTCACATTTGACCATAAATGCTTTCAAAGTTCCTTTCTTTTGTTATTTTTCTAGCATTTATGTGAGATTAGTGAAGAAACCTTTAATATATATTCAGATTATTTTCTTTGTGCTTAATGAGGATGTGCAGCTACAGGAGACGATAGCTCACCTTAGCAATACAATATGAATGCAAGGGGGATCTGGAAGCAACCCAGCTGATTCTCCTCTAGTTTGTATTTTACTCTAACTTATCTTTTTGCCATGTTAGATCCATCTAGATTTTTGTTCTCCTTATGAGGCTTTGGCCAAAACCTTTGATACTCAAACCGACTGTTGACTCCAGCTTCATATTTAGGGGGCAGACATAAGAGTGATATTGATTACCCCATGCTTCCAGAAAGGGATGAATAAACATGTCTCCCAAAATTTCAAATTGCTCCTTTCAGAAGAAAAAACAAAAACTCATGCACATCATCACAATAGTCAAGAGCACAAACAAACTATGTAAATATTTAGTCATTTTCAGATGAATCAGACAGTATTTTAGAACCACAGATTAGTCTGATGGGAGTCTCTTCTGTAAGCACAGACATTCATGTGGCTCAAAATGATTAATAACGTTACAGAAACCCATGCTGAACAAAAATAAATCCTGCGTTTGTATGCCAGGTACTCATTATGTGAAAGTCTTTTCCTTGTTTATTTTTTCCTTGAATGTATTTGGAGAAAGAATCTGCTAGAAATGTCGGCCTCCTTTTTTTTGTCTTGCAGGAGAAATGCCATCAGTACTGGCCAGCTGAGCGTTCAGCCAGGTACCAGTACTTTGTGGTGGATCCGATGGCTGAGTACAACATGCCTCAGTACATCCTCAGAGAGTTCAAAGTCACAGATGCCAGGGTACGTCGGTTCCCTCTGCGTGCAAAAAGCAGACATTTTCTTCCTGTGTTTGTGTGCATTTCAAGAAACCCATTCATGCTTGTCATGGCAGCAGGCCGTGATTTAAATTAACACGTATATAACAAACCAACCCAAATTCATCTTAATTTTAGGTTTTCATAAAAACACTGACAGTCACGCTAAGTGCTAAGAATTACAAGGTGGAGGTGATCAGAACGCGCCCCGTGTTATTTTCCCTGACAGGCTGACATCTAGTGAAAACGCCATCAAACATGTTTACCTAGATTTAGAAACAGCACGCTCGCTCTATGGATTGTTTGTGCTTGTGTGTGTGTGTGTGTGTTTGGAGATGGCTGTGAAAATACATAAAAAGCATAGCCTTCAGCCCCCAAGGGCCAGTACTGGAACTCCGTGTGATGCAGTAGTTTCAATGAGCTAAAAATATACTTCACTGTCATCTAAAGGCTCACAGTACAGAAACACTCTAATCCTACATGCACTCTTTCTGTTCTGTCTGTGTGTATCTGTGTATGCCTTCTCTGCAGTTATTCTGGTGTGAATATTTGTTTGATTGTATATTTGTACTTTTCTGAACATGGTTTTGGGGCTCTGAACACACACCGGGCAGCCTAAACACTCTCTGTGGATAAATGTAGAACAAATGATCTACTGAGTTTGCACTGAGTGATATATTTGGAAACACACTCACATTTGATTTGTGCATTCTGACTCCAGAGTGTTGTCAGATTTGTGCATCCTTGTTGAGTATTTCTAAGTGGTGCTTACACAATTGCCGCCGCCTTGCTGGTTTTGTCTTTCATTCTGGTTTTCAGCTTTAATCAGATTGCACCTCATCTGAAATTAGAAGATCAGACAACTAACTCGCAAGCCTCTTCCTGAGAGAAATGTATAGAGCATAAACTGTTTTTAAACTGGGACACTTAAATGTTTTGTTTGTTTTTTTTTGTTTGTTTTTTTTTTAACCTTATATGTTTCCCCTCAGGATGGACAATCCAGAACAATCCGCCAGTTCCAATTTACTGACTGGCCTGAGCAAGGAGTGCCAAAAACTGGAGAAGGCTTCATCGATTTCATTGGACAAGTACACAAAACTAAAGAGCAGTTTGGACAGGATGGACCAATCACTGTACACTGCAGGTGAGAGGGAGCACTTGTATTGATTAGACACATACACTGAGGTTGTTTTTTTTTCTTTTAATGTTTAGTTCTCTGACCTGAACACAACACAGAGCTCCGTTTGTTAAAGAATTTAAAAGATATATCTCCAAGGGGACACTTCAAGTGTAAAGAGTCACATTTTTCATCATTAAATATCACCATGAAATTCCCCCCCCCACAGTTAAATTCTCACAGGAGGACAGTTTGCTTGGAATTTTTTGTTTAATTATGCAAATGAGGCAGTAATTGATTAGAAACCTACTGATTTGCATAAATGAACAATTACAAAATATAATAGAGTAAATGTGTAAATAAATG
>JBBDHI010000008.1:19254717-19275229 GCA_037177115.1 Craterocephalus stercusmuscarum | reverse complement strand
AACACATTCTTTTCCTTAGAATAATGAAACATTTTAGCATTGCAATTACCAGGGGATAAGGGATGATGTAGAAACTATGAGTTTAATAAGGAAGATTATGTGGGGCTTAATCTTTTTTCTTTCAAAATGCACATGGAAAATAAACTATTTCAGACAGCTGGACTCGTAATAATATCAAATGATCCCAAGATGAAGGTAGGAGATAGAAACAGGACTACACAGAGTCCAGATGGTGGAGATGGTCGATACAGATGGAGGAAGCCATGTAGATGAGAGGGTACGTTTAAAAGGGCCATTTTTATAATGTGTTTTGGTCAGAGAGAGCACGTGTTTATCTTTGAAACACAGAGACAGAACTCGGCTCAGCACACCTTATTACATGCACCTAAAATTTTTTTTAGAAGCTGCTAATTACCTAATAGTTCATTATTATAGAACATCCCAGGCATGCACTTAGCATTATGTATAATTTCGTCTTCTTCTGAGAAATGCTTACAAATTATTTGTCTATATTAATGTGTTCCTCTGCACCTACTCAGAATGTATTATTCTATCTGTAGTGGCCCACCAGGAGAGCTCAGTAAACAAAAAGTAATAACATAAATGACTAAAAGAGACATTTCCAGTCAGAGCAGCCTCAAATCATCAGTCATCAGTGAGATTTCTGTCTGTGTACAGTGACCTTGGGTGTTCTGATAAGGCGCTTTTCAGTAAAATGTATCATTATTATTATTTCATCTAGCAGAAGATGTAATAGTGACTAAACATTTGTGTGCTTTACAGTGCCGGGGTAGGAAGGACTGGAGTCTTCATCACCCTCAGCATCGTGCTGGAGAGGATGAGGTATGAAGGTGTGGTCGACCTCTTCCAGACAGTAAAGACGCTCCGCACCCAGAGGCCTGCCATGGTGCAGACCGAGGTAAGGACATACTGACGATACGGAAACTGTCGCACAAAGACAGGATGTTTGTTTGAAAGGCGATGTTATGTGCTTGCACTTTAAGCTTGACATTACCAAATATGTTCTTTAGGAAAAGGGCTCTACAAAAACAAAGACTTAGTGACAAATCCCTCTTTGATAGAGGTTTTAGAGAGCCATCATCCCACTTGAAATCCCACAACAAGATTCTCTGGTGCTACCCACAGCTTTTCAGATTTTTGTCAGAGAAAGTTAGTGTGAATTTGAATGAGTTTGTAAAGTTGTAAAACCAAAAGGGAAAAAAGGTTTTGGTAAATTTAGAAACTGTCATAACTCTCAGTAATGCCTACAAGTATTGTAACTGTTCCTAAGCTACAAAGAGGAGCCTCTTGGATGAATGTTTCTAGTAATTTCATGCTTCTACATTTCTGAGCATAGCAGCTCATAACAATAAGAATTAGCTTAGGTGGAGAGCAATTAGAAGGGATGAAGACTCGCTCACTGCCTTCCTCCTCTCTCTAGGACCAGTACCAGCTGTGCTACAGGGCAGCGTTGGAGTACTTGGGGAGCTTTGACCACTATGCAACGTAACCACTCCCAGCGAGCAGGATCCCCGGTCAGACCTCTCAGGAGTGTGCCAACTGTTCCATGTCAGCCACCATCTACTCACTTGACCCCCTAAAATCCAACCCCCTCGCAGCTACCGGAGGGGGTGAAGAAAGGGACGTGCTTACAGACCCGTTCAGGGTTTTAACCAATCACAGAGATATACGCCAAGTTAACCAATCACCTGAGATTTTGCTTTAAAGAAAATACCTAAAACATGACAGTGTTTATAACAACAAACATGACAGCTCTTGTACAGATCCGACAGCGCAGCTCGCCCCTCTGCTCTGTTGAAGCCAAACCTCCCCGATTGTCAAAGGCTACTGGTAGCACTAGGAGAGCATCCTCTCTGGGTTTTTTGTTTGTTTGTTTTTTTGTCGTTGTTAATTGTATTGTCTATATTATGATTCATTATGTCAAATATTATTGTTTAGTATACTTTTTATGTTGCTTTTAATAATCATTTAATATCAGACATTTCTTCTGTCTTAAACAGCCCATCTTTGGGCATGTATTATTTTCATAATCATTTTTAAGGTACTTTAGCACACAGGACATGTGTTTTGACATGTTTCTAGATACTAATACAGGAGGACCACTGTTCTCTGAGCTGCTGTCAGATTTCTGTTGTCACATTTTGTTTTGTTTTTTTTTTCTTATTGATATTATGTGTCATGCAAGTACTCAAATACTCCAATTTGCCTTTTCACTTGCCGTTACCCAGTTTTAAAAGCAAAATCCATTAATATCAAAGCACAGATATACTGTAGTCATCCCTTTGTTAATGTGGTAGCTAACTAAAAATACACATGAATGATTAACAAGGATCTATACTAAACCAGAGGTGCACAAAAATGGGAAGCACATTATTTTTATGTTTTATTTTCCTTTTTTTGGCTTGGTTTTAATTTTTTCATCAGAAGCCTGCGGCATTGAGGCCTTCATACTCCAAGGCGGAGATTTTCCCTGGAGAGAACAGACTTTTGTACCCAAAGGGTAGACGACGAAAATAAACTCCCAATCTCTGAATAAAGATGCTCTTCAAGTCCCTCCCATCTCCTCTGTTGTCATTAGCCTGATCAGCTTGATGGAGTGGAACTGCGTGGACCAGAAAGGCATGGAAGTGGTTCACATGGGCAGAGGAGAAGAGCCATCAACGTCAGTACTTGTACAGAATCAACCATTCCTACAAGAGGGACAGAGACTCAGCCCTTTGGACTGAAACCCAATATTATTTTATACAGAAATAGAACTATAAATATATATATATATATATATAATTATGATTGATTATATATATGTACAATTACACATAGATATATACACAGCTTCAAAAATATATTGTTAAAAAGGATTAATACTGCTGATCTGTCTAGAGACACTGCAGAGAGCCTGCTGTCCTAGAATGTGTATTAAAGGAAACACCGTTGTATCTACTGTACTATCATAGTAACTTCAGCAGCTGGTTGTCCGTCTGAATGAGGAAAAACAGCACAACCCCCCACCCCCTTCACCACATCTCTCCTCCATCCATCAAAGGACGACTCCTTGTTCATCAAGCACACACCTTCTCCCACAAGAACTGCAGGAGGGGAGCGTCTGATCCAAGAGGCTCAAGCATTGTGACAGTGGGAGGAATGGAAGGAGGAGGGGGGACTTGAAAACGCTGGCAAAAACATGAAAATAAAAAATATGAATAAATAAAAAAAAAACACAAAATGTTCATTTTTACCTTGTGAATGCTTAGTGCTGTAGGGGTTCAATCTGTTGTACACAGTCTGTTTTCTATCTGTTGATAAAGAACTGGAATTTAAAGAACCTGTTGATGAAAAAGAAAAACATTAATGTTAATAAAGTGACATAATTGGGTTTTTGTATAAAGACTGGCTTGTGATGCTTTGTTTGTTAATGCTGGAATGGCGCCACTTATTCTGCTCAAAACTGGTTTCTTTTGCCTCGTCTTTGAGCTGATTTCACTGATAATGATAGTGTTTTTTTAAGGGTGCAACAGGAGATATCCACCTCAACATACTCTTAAGCCCACCTTTACCTCAAATAAACAGTCCACCTTTAGAAAAAATATGTAATAAAATAACCAACAAACAAAAAAAACAAATAGTCTTAAAGGAGCTATACCCAATATGACGTCCGGCTAGTTTAGTTAGCGATAGCGGCTAGTTTTTTAGCTTTGGCATGACCCTCTTTTTTGCCCAATGCGGTTAACTTTTGTAACTTCCAGATCCCTAGGGGAACGCTCTTACTGGCTGATCAGAATCCGGACATTCCGAAAGTTAACCCCATTGGCAGAGAAAGAGCGTCACACCAAAGTTAAAAAACTAGCCGCTATCGCTAACTAAACTAACCGGACGTCATATCGGGTATAGCTCCTTTAATGCAAATGTTCTTGGTGACTTTTTCCAGAATTCATCTCACATGAAGCAGACAGAGTTGTCTTAGCTGTCATGTGATGATTAAGTCATTCATTAAAGAAAGTCTGGTATTTCACATTAGAGACAGCTTAATTTGTGTTTTTGTCTTTGCTCCTTTCACTGCTTTGGAAAAAGGATGAGGCTTTCTCGGAGTGATGTCAACTTTATCTACCTGTTTATGTACCTGTCACAATAGAACAGCTGAAAAATCTAAATGTTTGTATTATTTGCATCTTTTATCGTGGGGACATGCTTTGATCTTTTCAACCTCACACTAAACATTCCCAAAAATATAGAGTAAATCCTTTAAAGAGTTAAATCTCCCATTTGTTAACCCGCTTCTCAGTGTAAACAGCTGAGTTAGCAGATCATCATTAGTCATTAGCATGTGAGGTTTCTGATTGGTCACGTTGTCATCACTGATTATTAAACAAACATTATAGATCATTTGTTCCCCGCATTGCAAACGAGTGCATTTTATATCTTTTCACAGTTTTCCATCAACTTTGAAGTGTCTAAAATCTCTGATAATGACTCATTAGTGGCTGCCTGCAGACGTCTCCTAGCTGCTTTGAACGTATTTCTTTGGGTAAGAAACACAAGAGAAATCTAATAGCCATAGCACAAACCATCACTTGGCTTATTTGATGTGTGTGCCTTTTTGAGTTTCTATAGAATGGAGCGAAAATGTCTCCATGAGCAATTCACTGTGTTCTGCTAACAAGAAAAGCATTTCATCTCAGCGTCAGTGATGATGACAAAAAGTGTTGATCCACAAGTGTCTGAAAGCTCAATTCACTGCTTACCTTGGAGGAATCTTCAGCGATGAGTCACTGAGAATTTTTTCGAAGTTTCTTACACTCACTTGTGTTGCCATGGAGACAACACTATCACTCAAACCCGATTAAAACCACCAGTACTTCTTGTGATTAAGCCTTTTTTTATGTTTTGAGTTCTTAGTTTTATGGTTTTATCACAAAGTAAAGAAACATGTTTTAACAAACTCGTTAATCACGAACCTTTTTATTCCGCAACATAACTTTTCATTTGTTGGACTCACTAGACTTGCCTCTGTGCTATCTTGAAGTGTGTGTGTGTGTGTGTCTGCGTGGGTGTACATGCTTATACTCAACTTTCATCATCTCTACTCCCCCTCAGGAACACTTCAGTCTCCCTTTCAACAGAAACTCCCACGCACCGTTAAATCAGTACCTGCTAATGTCCCATAGCTGTAGGACGAGGGTTTCTCTGTTTGCACCATTATCATCCATGTATCAAACGGATTGGAAGGACTTTGACCAAAACATAGGATTCCATGTAAATGATGGATTTGTTGCCCTCAGCGTGCAGTAGCAGTTACATGCTGAGGATGATGAATTATCTGAGGACAGAAGGAGACAAAATGGATATAAAGCTGGATTTAAAGGACAGCTCTGTTGCTGTTTCCGCCCTAAATGCTGATATATCCAGTTTTGTGTATGTGGGAGTTAAGCAGCATCCTATTTCCTCTGATTTGATTGTGCTGTAGGCTCTTAACTGCACTGCAGAAATGTGCGCCCATAATGATGTCGCAGCTCTTTTGTGTTGACACATTGCTGTTATCTCTGCTGTGCAGAGTGGAGCTTAGTTTTAGCACTAATAAAATGTAATAATAGTTATGCCTACACGAAGCCAATGTACAGCAGAATAAACTATTTTGAATGCATGTTCTTAGTGATGCTGCAGCGTGCAGTTGTCTGAAATTTCGGTTGTGGCATTTTACAAATGTTGTTTTTGTTTCCACAATATCAACTGGCATTTTTTCCATGACAACCGACAACAGTTTGCACACACATTCCAGGGTTCATTGCAGCAGTATTTGCATTACTTGGAAACAGCCGAGGTACAGTTGGGCATCTTGCTTTCATCATCCTACCACAGGAGACACCATGAGTAATCTGAATGGGTAAGGAAACTAAAAACATAAGCTTGACCGATCTACATTCCTGGTTTGTGAGTGTTTCTGTGATACTGGGTCATGTGTTGTAGAAGTGGTGCACAGAATGTCCAAGATGATGAAAACTGTGAAGATCAGCTGCTCTGCTTGAAGATTCAAGCCATCTTGGAGGAAATGTTCTCTGACAGTCACCTGGCAAAGGATGGCTTCCTGCTCAAGCATGTGCAGAAGAACAAAATGGGCTACATCAATCTCAAGCTTCTGGCTTGTTTGAAAAAGGTAAACAATGTTTTGTGTGCTCTGTGTGGTCCATGAATTGCAGCTTTTTGAATGAAAACAATCCACTTTGCCAATGTTTGCTGCAGATAAAGACCCTGACTACAAACAGGTTCATGACTCTGGCGGCCGCAGAGTGCTCAGACCTTCTGGAGGTGAACGATGAATGCACCAAAGTGAGACGCAAAAAGCCACTTCCCAAATGGCTGCTGTGTTCCCCTACTAGCAGGTTCCTCCTTCTCTCGGACGCTTCTACAAAGCAGAGTGGACAAAACGCAGAAGGACAAGGTCCCGAGTATCCTTCACTCTTACTCGGGATCCTCCAAAAGTTTGGCATTGCTAGCGGTTGTACCTCTGTCTGGATCCTGCACCGCGGAGAAGAGCTTCCCAAAGAGCTGCAATGTTACGCCAAACGTCACAAAGAGCTCGGCCAACATTTGTGTGCAGTGGTGAAGTTTGAGAACTTGGAGGCAACTCGGAGGGCCTACAATAGCCTGAAAGCAGAAAATGAAAAGGGCTTGTGTGTGGTGCCTTTGGGAAGCCATTCACCACAACACTTTTCCAAATGGGAACCATCAGAGGAGAACGATGTGGATCAACCGGAGGAGGAGACGGAATCTAAAGAAAATCCACTTAAAATATCCACAGAGTTAATCCAGAGGGAACCTTGCTCACCTGTAACTGGTTCTGGAGAAACTGGAGATACACACCAGTTTCACTCAAATGACTCCACGCAAGGCACCATCGACCACTACAACCAGTCCTCCTGTAGCTTGAACCAGAGGTACAAAGGGATGAACTTTTCATCTGGAGATTACAATAAAGAGAGCTCCAGGAGCCCATGGGTGCTCAAGCGAAGATCTGCAGCCAATGCATTTAACCCAGACAGGGCTACCCACCTGAACCCCCCCTACCTAAGACAAAAAGTGCTGCGTCAGCCCTTAGGCCCTGATGGAAGGAAGGGTTTCTATGCCAGAGGAAAGAGGCTAAACTCTGCTGGATGGAGCACCGTTGGCTGATTTATGCAAGTAAGCTGTGCAGCAGAAATCTGAGAGCTAAAATAAATACTGCTTTAACAACAAAAGTTCAGTTGATGAGAGTGTGTTTAGCCATGACAGTGTGTAGTAATGAACCACCGACAGATGAGGGCAGCATTTTACTGTCCTCACATGACTAATCCTTAACATTGTTCTGTTTGACAGTCTGCATGGTTGTCAAGTTGTAGGAGGTCAAAACAGAGAAAAGTGATTACATATTTGATAGAAGAAAAAACTGCAGTCTAAGGATGAGTATTTAGTAGTTGAAGTAGCATTTGAAAGTCCCACAAGCCTGTTTCTGAAACACGAGTGGCCTCAGCCCGTCTGGTCACAACTGCAAATTTGCTCTGTATACTTTTTCTTTGGCCAGGATGGATTTACCTTGTTACCACTTACTCCGACTAAAAAGGCTTGTCTGTCAATATGAAGTGCTCCGAAAAAAGCTCTCTTTGTCTCTCGGCATCTTTCTCATAAATGCCTGTTTACACTTTGTTTCTTTAAAAAGTAGTTTCCCGCTCACCGAGAGGACATTTGGCGCAAGGCTCCTTGTCCAATCACTGAACCGCACATTGTGCAAGACGAGCAGAGCAGAAACATTTGTACCTTATTTCCAGCCTTTCTAATGACACCTCGACTGGAATGAGTCTGTTTATAGTGTTACTTCCTTAAAATCTTGCCCAAACCTAAACAGAATGTGTTTCTTCATTTATCCACACCCAGTGGAAAAGGTTCAATCCAGTGTGTATGAGATCCAGTCATATCGAGATTGGAAACATACTTTGTTGTTTTCATTTCTTGTCTGTGTGTGTTCATATGTCAGAGTATCATTGTGACTAATCTTAGCTGTTGAGTGAGAGCTTTCATTGTATACAGATCGAGTGTTTGACTCGGGCTGTCTTTGACTTGATTTTCACAATTAACAGCTGTTGGAATTTAAGTGCAGTAAAAGACTGGGCTGTGCAAACTGCACATCTGTGAACAGTATGTATAGGAAAAGAAAAGTTTCTGCCTCATGACAGGAAATGTTTCTGTGCTGATGGACCCTTTTCAAAGCTAGAAAAGCACAATCTCTCCTGCCTACTGGACCTAATTATGAAATGACATTCACTTCCCTCGACTGAAATTAAGTTGTATGTCAAAACACAAGAACACACAGCAAACATGTTGTGGTGTTTCAGAGTGTTTTCATAGTGGGGATCCTGGTTATTTCATGGCGGGTGATCACCAAATTATGGTGAGACATCTTCTCTGTTTTAATTGTACCTGCTTTAAACTATGACAGAAGTCTACCTTTAAGGTCAATACAGCCTTTAAGAAACTGTCACCGCATACAGTATTTGTTGGTATAAGACAAAATTCCTTTGGTATTTCTTCACTGTTCCAACTCCACACAGAAGGAATTTCAAGTCCTAGAAAGTGAATGTCGGGCCATATTTCAGTTTTACTAGTGTAACTTTTCAAGGCTTGATTTGTTTACAAATTGGCCCCAGGATGTCAGACTGACTCATGCTGTTAGAATGAGATTTTTGTTGCATCTCATTCGAACAGCATGAACGATTCTTTATTTGCTTCCTGTGGTGATGTTGGTTCTGTCTTTCTCAAACACACATGGCTGTTGTATTTCACAATATATGGCTCCAGATACAGTACTACTCTGGACCCTAGTGTCTGTTTGGAGCAAGAGTGTGGGTTTTATTTAGCAGGTTAACGCTCCCAAATGGCACCTGTGACGCTTTGTATATCTACCTCATCTCTTCCCCGCCTCGCCCCTCAGTTAGCTCATCACTAAACTGGTTGGCCTTTGTTTATACATTACTGACCCCACCTGACGCATTTCCTCTGGGGATAGGGTATTTATTTAGATTGCAGTCTGGAGAGCCTGATACCTTCAAAAAGCACAACCATCTGCTCCTCATTTGCTGCTTGAGGTCTCAAGAGCTAAAACACTGGTTTGTATTGGAAGAGAATCTGAGATCTTCAACAATAACATGCATCGTTTTATCCCCAGCCAACTGTAGATTGAATCATGAAATACCTCTGCTGTGATAATTCAATTTAAATGGGGTTAATGTTGTCTTAGCACGTATTAAACCAATTGTAAACATTCTTAATTCCACATAAAAGATTGGAAGATACTTGCTTTAGCAGACCGTTTGGAAGGCGCTGATCTGCCCGAGTGAGGCTATTACCAAGTGCCTGCTTAAGATGGCAGACTCTCTTGCAGCAGAAGGTGAATGTAAGCCCCTTGCTCAGGCCAAAGCATCCTTCAGTGCTCCTGGAGTTAGAGCCAGGAAGATTAACATATCAGGAGTAATCCGACTCGGCCTGCAAGCACAACTATGGAGGAGGAGCAACAGTT
Organism: Craterocephalus stercusmuscarum; assembly: GCA_037177115.1. Lineage (NCBI taxonomy): Eukaryota > Metazoa > Chordata > Actinopteri > Atheriniformes > Atherinidae > Craterocephalus > Craterocephalus stercusmuscarum. The sequence goes on along the minus strand of JBBDHI010000008.1, from coordinate 19,265,667 downwards.
GAGGGGGGGAGGCAGGCAGAGGCATCAGAAGGAAGCTCTGTGCTCCACTCACGATAACCACGCTCTCCCTCCTCACCCTAACCCATCCTCTCCACCCGCAAAGTTCCTTTCCCTGGAGCTGAAGAGAAGACCTGCTGCTGGTAAGGAGATGTGCATTGTCCTTCCATCAGCACTGCCTCTATGGAGATGGAGTGCTCTGAGACAAAGGGACTTTCACAACAGATGGCATAAAAGTTAAAGCATCTGCGCGGTCTGTTTACTGCATGCCACTGTACCTCAGTACTGCTCCGTTCTTTTGTTTTAGGTTAAAGCGTCTGCGGAATAGAAGACCAGAGGTTGTGCATGGTGAAAAGCCTTCTCAGGACTATGCTGAACTGAGGCCAAGTCATCCAGTCATCACCTTTTTTGAATGGATAAACCCGAGTGCCAGAAGGTGGCTGCTTACAACCAGAGTGGAATGCTGATTTTGATCTTTGCAACTTAAAAGAGTTCTATGGAAGTGTAAATATGAGAAGAGAATAGGACGTCCTGGACCTGAATCAAGTCAGGACACCTCCCGTACTTCCAGTGCAAGGGTTTGTGATTATTTTAATGACAAGAAGCAGGAGTCCTGCCCTCGCTCCTCGCCTGTGATGATGATGGACTTACTCAGCCAGCACTTGTCTGAGGAGGTCAGCTGAAGACGACGCCACGCAGCTAAGTCTGGATTAGCCGGCCGAACGGTAAGGACAGCGCATCTTCTTTTGTTGGTTTAAGCTGGCAGCTTATGTGGAAAGGCGTTGGGTGCTGCTGACAGAGATGCCTCACTAAGTGCTTGAGTGGCAGAAAACACACGTTGGATTATCTGTATCAACAAGCGGCCCTTGCTGGAACCGCATGACAGCAGTGCACTGCTGCCTGGCACGAAATGTTTGCAGAGTGGTTACCACTGATTACAAGGTGCATGCCACCAGGCTGGAACAAAAACAAGAAAAAGAATTATTATTACGACTTTTTAATCCTCACCTTTTGAACACAAGTTTATTTTGCATGTGTGGTGTTTTGCTTTCCTGTCACTCTAATATGGTGGTTTGCCACATTATCATGCATAATTGCATACATTTTCTTCACAGTAAGTTGTTCCCCTTCAATGTCTTATATAATAATGTTTTCATCTAATTATTTTTCTTAGCATCTATTATTTTAGGGATATGTTTTTTGTTTTCTTGCAGAGCTGTAACTTTCATAGCTCGATTGACTTAGAGGATCATGTTCGCAGGACGCGAGGTGCTCTGAGAGAAGCAAATTTGATAAAACTCACTGTGAGCATTTTACTGAAGTGATGATCCCCGTTGCACTAAGCCTATATCATACGTGCAGATTATACTGCGTCTGTGGTATCCTGAGAGGCCGGATCGAGGTTAAGCCCAAAGTCAACTGAGTCATTTGACTTTCATAACTTGCCAAATCTGGTTATGACTAAAGCTGAACTGACGCACAATGCCAAATTGTGTCATCTTTTTTTCCCCTTTTTGTTTAGCGTTTTTTCCATATTCTTGCTAAAACTGGCAATTTGTGCGTAATAGAAACAAAGATGCGTAAAGGATAGGTCGCAAGTGTTGTAAAATCTCATATTTCAGATGTTTGTGCCTGCTTGTACTTGCTTTCATTCGAAAGTGGTATTCAGCTTGTGCCAGATGGCCGTCAACCTTTTGAAATAGAGGCATTGACATGTTTAACGTGGGTTTAAAGGCGATGCTGTTGTGCTAAAAGAGGATCTGGCGTGGAGAGATTAACAGCCAGAATAGCAGCTCATAGACTCTTTAAAAAGTAGCCCAGACAACATGAATCTTTCTCACACAAATATTGAGGAGGCAGAGATTGAGTTGCCCAGCCAACCTTCATGTAACTCCTCTTTGTGTGTCAAATAGGCTATTTTAAACACGCCGTCCGAGCTAAACCGGGCGATTCCCGTAATAGCCCAATGTGTTAAGGTTCATCTATAAATGTGTTTACATTACGCCACATTAATGCCACCTAAACAGCAACAAAGTGTGCCATTCTGTGAAGGGCCATCAAATCACTGGATTAATCTGGATTAATTGGATTTTCTGCTTTAATCCACTGAACATGATAGTAGGCCTTCCAAATTAGAAAAAAAAGTTTTTAAGCTACTTAAACACCCTGATGATTAAAGGCATTTGCAAATCAAATTTAGAGTTCGTAGAATGTTGGTAAAATTCTACAGTATCTCTGCTACCCCCGAAAAAGGTCTGTCACTCAATAATCAACAGCAGCTTTCGCGGAAACAAGCCGCTTTGTTTTAATCAACGTTTGGTTGCTGGGTGACAGAGCTTGACTCAACTGATGTGGCTGGCCTGCAAAATTACAGTCTTTTTTTTTTCTTTTTTGCATTAGAATAGAGGCCACATTTAGAGCAGCCAATCCTGGCCCAGATCAGCCACTTTATTTTACAGCCTTATGTTGCCAACACCACAGCTCTAACCCACCAACTTTGCCACTGTACTCCTTTATTATTCCAACATTCTGAACGTTTTAGAGGAAGAAGTGTCTTTTCTCGCTCAGTAGGCTCTGCATGCCGGCCTAACCCTTGAGTTTGAGGTGTCAGATGGATTAACACTGACATACACACACACACACACATACGGCAAGACCTGAGCTCCGCCACCAACACTGCAGCCAGGTGTTTATCCACGTGACTGCAGATAAACCCGGGAAGCATTAGTGCTAATCCCGCCCTGATCTTTGGAATATGTCCCTATTACCTTCTCCAAGCACTCTCTAGCTGTCCCCAGGCCTCCTGATGCTCACTTAAGAGGGAAAAGACAAGACAAGGCCTCTACGGGACTACATAAAGCACCTTGTTTTCTTGCAACAACACAGTAGGTGCCTTTCCCACTGTTTGTAATGTTGCTTTTATCTTTTCACTGGAGGTATTTATGAGGTGCGTTCACTGTAAGGCAGACACAGCCGGTCACATAGGTAGAGCCGTTCTGGAACACACAGTGTATAGGTAGATAAATATTATAACAGAAACATATTAGACCTGCCAAGATTTGTTTTACAATAAAGAGCAGTGGTATTACATAAATAGATTATCATGTGTTATGTGATGGTGCTATCAGAGCATGAAAATGGAGAGGGTGTCTGGCCAAGTGGAAGGCTGGAAAGTTTATCTAAGAACATCTGCGTCAGACGATTCGGGAAAAGTGAAACCACGCAATTGCTTATGCGTGTGTTTATGGTATGTGTGAGTCGCATAGTTAAAGCGCGTGAAACAGAACATGCTGTATTTAGGATATAAATAGGAACTAACGCTATAAAATGGAGTAGCATAAAAGTTGCTATCTGCTTTTATTCCAACACAAAGAAACTCTTCATTCTCCTCTCTCTGTGATCTTCTCCTCGCTGCAGTCATGCCACATTGGTCAAGACCCATGCATGCTGACAAGAAAGTCCCCCTGTCTGCTGGCTTCATTCAGAAGTGCAAACCACAGATGCCCCTTACCCCCATTTTGACAGATCTCTGGTTCATCATCCATAGGCTGTGGCATTCTGTTGAGTATCTCCCCCTCTGGCACTAGCGGTGGGAGACAACGCTGCTGTAATTACATTACTGCCGGCTTAGCAGCACCATCGCCACTGACCCAATTATTCCTCGAAAACATATATTTTATTGTATCCTTTGAGATAATGCGATCTTTGAGTCAGCAACAAGAGCTTGGCAGATGGTTGAGGAGGACTGGGCTCTGACTGGACGCTGCATGCGTAGCAGCAGGCGTCATGTCTCAGGAATGGCTTTGACAGACTCTGGAATTCTGGCTAAACAATTCACTTTCATGGCTTCCCTCAAACATGTTAATGACCTTCTTGGGCTGCTGTTTCACTGTACGTAGCTGACAACAGTAGTGACAACAGTACACATCAGGTCCTCACTCATGGAGGAAACAGGAATTCCTCATGAAAACTCTCATTTCATCACTTAGCGCTTTTCTCTCTGTGAATAGAGGAATCAGGCCTCGCAGCTTCAACCCGGCCTTCGTCTCCACACACAGGAGCGGGCATGGGCACATCGCCGCACAATGCTTTCGTAAGAGTAAGACATCCTGAGGATATGTGGGAGCTGGTTTAGTTGTCTTTGCAGCTCATCTGCACTTTTATGTCTCTGTTTAAGGATGGGTTTTCCTTCTGCTGGGAAAACCTCTGGGGTTCCACTATATCCTCTGCGTCTCTGTTCTTCCCTGTTCGCTGGAAAACAGCAGCTTTTCCCCCCATAGAATTTCCATTTCTCTCCAAAGAAAACACCAGTGCCCCCTTCTCCCTATCAATATCTGTATATTTATGTCCACGGCAGCAGAGGCCAGCGGTGGATATTAAATGTCTTCACAGATTAATCTTCTGTGACCATCTGAACAAGCTGCAGAATGCTCCCTGGCACTTTTATTGCTGTCAATCGACTGCAGATGTGACTAATGTGTTTCTGAGTGGAGCAATTATGACAATTAAAGTGTCTTCAGGGACACAAGATCGGTATTTAAGGACCCAGCTTCGTCCATTGTGAGCCACTGAGACGGTGGAGGCCTCATGTGTTCCTGATGAGTTAATTGTTTTATCAAGATGAGCCGCAGAGCTAACAAGCTGATGACACTGACGTATTGCTGCTGTGTAAAACGGCTAACTCCGAGGATGAGTAAATGTCCCAAACTGACCTGCTAATACACTAAGAAAACAGCTATGTCACTCTCAGCTGTGTAGCATAAAACGGTCGCTTTGAATACGAAGGATTTATCACATTTAAAACAGGAGCAGCAAGGTTTCTGGTGTGAGCGCTTGGCGCAGCGCCAACAGAAACAGAGTGAAATTTCTCCGTTTGAAAAACAACACTGAGACCTGACATCAGACATATAACCAGCCTGCAGGTCCACATTTGATTTACATAGACTGTGCATCAAATGAGGCTGTGAGGTGACATGTTTGACTTTCAAATGAATACTATTGTGCAGAGACTCCTCACCAAGTCCAGCCCATATGGAATTATGAGTGATGAGTCACGCCTTCACTGAATGGACTGGTTATACCTGTTTATATGCTGTTTATACCAGTGCAAGGCATGTGTGAAGTTTGTTTGTATTTTCCTCAGCAGTGTCCAAAACACTCAGATTCAGTGGAAACTGTAATTTGCAGATACTTGTTTTTGTTGTTTTTGTTTTTTTATACTCCACTGCAAACAGTTGAGCCCAATAAGAAAGCCTAGTGTTTCCTCTTTTGACTGTTATGATTAAAGTGATCTACAGGAGCTGAAGATTTACAGAAAATATTCATGTGAGATTTTTGTTTCTACAATAAACCAGACAAAAAAATATCTGGGAAATTCTGCCTTATTGTAAACAGACCAGCAGCCTGTATGCGTGCTTTACAGAATACAGTCTGGCAAAGCACTTTGGGATGCTGGTCTGGATTTGCTGTTAGTCGCTGCCAGTGTACCATTTCCGGCTCAAGGGAAATGTTTTGCTCACTAGTGACACAATATGAAAAATACAAAGAATCGGGCTTGAAAAATGTCTCAAATATCAGCGGAAAAAAAATACTTGAGGCAGGAGTCCAACAAATTGACTTTTTGTGGCTGCTGTGCCTATAGAGAGGGAAGGACTGTCTAACATAAAAGGATGTACACGTGCTCGTGTACACTGAGGTCTCATCATACATAACATTGTACATAGGCGTGGTCAAAAGATTCCAGTATAGCCGGAAGGAGTCTTTCTTCTTTAAAAACACATCTGCTTATGGAAAAAGAAAAAATATAGGTATATTATTATTCCCATGAGGTATCTTGGATAAAAAAAAAACAACTTCGCCCTTAACAACTGTCAAACGGTGGGTCAAAACTGCAGTCGTATTTTTTCCTCTGCAGGCTGCATCATCACAGCTTTGAAAACACACACTGCATTCTCAGGTGTCAGTGAGTGATGTCAGGCTCTGGGATCATAAACCCACTCAGAGTGAAAATGAGCTGACAGCAGAATCAGAAAAAGTAGGCTGTAAAGCCCCTTTACGTTACGAAAAGGTCAGAAATATGGCGGCGTGAAAGATTTACAATTACAGCACCGTTCTGTCCACTTTAATGGGTCAAGCTAAGAGACGGCTTCTGACATTGAAGGTGTGCCTGTTTAAAAATGTCTGATGTTTGTGCTTTCTTTTCTCCTTTCTTGCAGAGTTTCAATGCTCCTCCACGTTCTAAGATGAAGTTATGGAAAGGTGCTACTTTTGCCTTCGTGCTTTGCGGCGCAGCCCTGTCCACCATCCTCATTAGAAACATGGCCACCATCGGACAGTTTAAACTCAAGACAAAACATCCTTCGACCTCATCGAGATTGTTCTCACCATCGGAGTCGACATCTAGAGCATCTTCCTCGGCAGATTCACGAGTGCTGTCCCAGCAGACAGGAGGTCCTCATCGGAAGATCCGCTCGACAGACGACAACATGAACACACTCCTGTCAGAGTGTAAGATGATTGCTTGGAGATAACGTTTCACGAGAAGGTTGACCGAGTTCACACAGAACATTTACAAGCTGACTCTGTTGTTTATAGAGCAGGTTTTAATGTCTTACAACAACCTGCAGTCGGGTGACATCTCATAGGTCACTGGCTCACCATAAGTGCAATATAACCTACATGAGATGATAAATAGCTCTTTCTTTTCTCCTCGCATGGTCTCATAGATAGGCATTTATCAGGTTAATTGTTTCTTTGGTACTGTAAGGCTTTATGTCACGTAGATGATAAAGAGAGTATGCAGCCATCAAGATCTTAGATGAGATAAACCTGCGTACAGCTGTTGGCACCTGACTTTCATCATCCTTCTGTTACAGCGAACTATCTCAGTGAACCATCTGCTTTGCAGAAATTCATAAAGGGTGTCAATATGTACCTCAGAATTATAAAGAAACCTGATAATCTGCCTGTTTGTCACCTGTCAGTAATGCCGCTGTTGAATTTTTTTTCTCCTCTTTGTCAGTTTCCACGATGCTCCAGAGCTTCACAGAAGGCGAGCTTCAACATGTGGTTGAAACCTTGCTAGACAGGAAGAGAAGGAAGAGCCTGCCCGTTGGCAAGAAGCAGCCCAGAAGGACTAAAAGAGCCCGAAAGCAGAAAGCCTGCTCTCTGAGGAAGCTGGTGGTGACAGTGAGTGAACTGGGTATCGGCTTTGTGAGCGAGGAGACGGTGAAGGTGCACTACTGTAGCGGTAAATGCAGCGACCAGCGGAAGAACTACGACCTGGCCATGGACCACATGGCTCAGACACGCTTTAAACAGTTGGGTCGCAGGGAAAAAGTGAATGGACCCTGCTGCCGACCCACTGAATATGAAATGGACTTGCGCTTCCTGGGCAGCGACAGCAAATATCACGTGATACAGAATGTGTCAGCAAAGGCATGTAAGTGTGTATGACCCAGAGCAGAAGACTTTTTTTTTTCTCACACTGCTCTCAGCTCATGATGGAAAACTCAAACATGGATGCTGTTAAAGATAAACAAAGGAAAACAAAAAGCTCGAAGAGAAGAGGAAACCATGGGAATATATTTACAACTGCCCCAATGACAGTTTCTGGGCCTTTTACCCCAAGTTAGGACCAAATCACACAGGCATAAAATGGTGCAATGTGTTTGGATTTCACAGAAAATGGAAAAGAAGAAAGGGAAGGAAAAGAAGCTCATATCAAAAACATCTTTTCTATCTGTGTAGTAACACTGTAAACCGCGGTGTAACAACAACGTAGCAACATTGTGTTTGTGGCATTTGAGTAGCTGTACATGCGTTAGACTCATAATGATGAGCCAGGATGGACTAGATCATTGTTGCTACTGCACTTCTTACCCACATTTGTCCATTTGTTTACAGAGGAATGTCTTGTTTTGTTTTTTTTAAAGGAAAAAAAACTGTTAGACTATCAAAAATGTTTTAGATTTAGTATGTATTACCACTGGGGTTCACTTTAAGTTCTGCACAAGACAGTTTTGCCCGCTGATGGAGATGTGCGATATCTTCAGTGCATATGCTGACTTAAAGGTGTGTTGAAGTGTTACAATCACAGACAGGCCACCATTTCTTTGTGGACTGTTTTGCCTACTTACATGTGTTAGTATTATTGATTGCAGTGTTATTACACAGGTAAAAACAACCTGTTTTCACTCCCAAATGGTGATATATGTATGCCTGATCAAAAGTCCATTGCATTTGTTTTGAACGCAGAACATGAGGAACATGGCTTCTCAAGCTGTAAACGTTACATTTTTAAGTCACTATGGAAACACTGAAAACAGCAATTTGAACTAAATAAGAACCAAAAACAAAAAAAGGTCAAAAAGTAACAGAACAGTGTCCCGTTTTACCTCAAAAGCCCTATTTCCACCATTAAACAGGTCCAGCTCGGTACCAGATGGGTCGGTGCTAATTTTTTGTTTGTTGTTTTTTTTTTTTTTTGTTACCATCTTAGATTAAATGAGATGGCTACCAGAATATTCATTCCCACCTATTCTGCTGTTTTTGGGGACCCTCCTTTTGGGTCCCAATCTTACCAGTCCATCCCAAGAAGGTGGAATTTACTGCAGTGCAGTGAATGATTGAAAGAGTCATCACTTTCTATGTGACTTGGCACAAAGAACAAAGTGGCAATGAGGTATAAATGTACAGTGGATATTTTTTGTAATTTAAAACCACATGCCAAGAAGACAGAACATAAACTGCCTGATGCCCGTCATCCTTGTTGCCATTGTTTTGACTTCATGCTAACACGTCGCTGAAATGTCTTTTTGCTGTTAGGCTGATACAGCACCTACTTGGCTAAGAAAATACTTGCTGTTAAAGCTTGTGTTTGCGTACAACAACCTCCTGTGTTTTGAACGTAACCGTTCACATACTTGTGTATTGCACTTCTTACTGAAGGATACCACTAAGGGGCAAATTATATAAATAATATTGGATAGAGTTGCCAAATTTGTCGGGTGTCAACAAAAGAAGAAACATGGCAACAAGATATTGGATATTAGCTTGTTGTTGCTATATTTTGTAGAGCCACAATCAGAAACAAAACAGCTTCAAAAAACCAATTTTTTTTAATGGCTATATACATATATATATATATACATACATACATACATACATACATATAGCACTTACAGTAATATTTTATGGGGAATTAGACTCAGTGGATCAGTAGTTGATGGAACTCGTCTGATAACTACTTGACAAAACACCCCATCAGCACTGCTCCCTCTTTGTTTCTTATCATCTTTTTTTCTGTGCACTGACATAAAGGTCTTGGACTTGATTCAACTTCTTTTTAAACATCTTCACGTTGACTTCTAAAATTGTTGAGATCTCTCTCCAGCTTTTGTGGTAAGCATATTCGTCACCGTGCTGTGGAAATGATGTATCAAACAGTTGTAGGTCATTACACACATTTGGGCAGTGCGCTTGTCATCATAATGTTATGTCATAACCTCCGGCGTTGGTTTGCTGTCGGTCTTTGAACTATTTTTTGTTACATGTTCAGGAAATCTAGATTTCCTAAATTAGATTGGGATAATTTTGTCTTTGGACATTCTAACTCAAAAATGATGCCCACAACTATGGACAAAAAAAGACAATGGCTTGGTGGAGGTCGACACACTTTTAGCGCCTCTGATCAGACATCTGGTGAAATCAGTCCTGCCTCTAGCAGTTACTCATTTATTGCAGCTTGTAAACGCAAGTCAATTTCTTAGGACGTGTGCAATAAGCCCTTCAAACAGATGCTAAATACGTGAGGAAGCCATGATATGGCACATTTAGGTGTAAGGCTATGGTTGATTGTGGAAACTCAACAGAGATTAGGGTTTACTGAACCAAAGCATCCTGCACCGACCCAAACCCATTGGTGGAAACAGGGCTAAACGTGTGGGAGTCAGCTATCTCCCCACATTCGCAATGGAAGAATATCTGTCAATTATAAACAACCCATTATAATAGAAAGATGTTTCCCTGTTGTTATCCCTACCACTAGAGTGAAAACTGCCACCATGCAGCTGCAGTGCAGTTCCTGTGAGTTGAAAACTGATGGGTAGGTCTTTTGACCAAACAGCAGCATGTAATGAGTTGGGAGTGAAAATGTGTTGGCAAAAGAGGTGTTGCTGAAAAGAACTGGACAAAGAAAAATGACTTTCTATAGCTTCAGTTTTGATACCCACCTTTAATTATTGTGTTTTATATATATACTGATATTGTTTAGACAGCTTTAAAATAAACAGTCTTCACATTTTAGCAACATAACAAAAGATAATGTCCCCATCTGCTTGCCATAGGCTCTCCCTTTTTTACTACTTCCCTAAAATAAGCCCCATATGTTATCACCCATAATCCTGTGGAATTATTTTTCCTTAAATAATTGCCAAAACACATCGAGTTGAGTCACAACCATAAACATCTCTCATCTCAGGTTCCAGGTGAAATAACCTGTATGATTCTTGTCTCTGGGTATAATTTGTGAAAGTTTACACTCTCACTGATTTTAGCTGATTGCAAAGATCGAACGGAAAAGAGAAGAGCGGGTTTTAGTGAAAAGTAGTTGCATGTTTTCTTTTTCTTCTCAGTGGCAGAAAACTGATCTGAGATTGTGTTTATACCCATCTAAAACTTTTTTTTTTACCCATAACCCACACTACAGCCTTCCAGTGGCCCTTAACATGCCGCCACATTGTGTTGCCTGGTAAAGAAAAACAACAGTAAGCCATTAAAGTAAAATTATTAAGCATCTTTCTCACCCTCAATGATTTTTACAAAGTTTGAATTTACTGTAAATGCCTGGGGTACAGCAAATTATGTTTCTTGTTCTTTCTTTTTGTTTGAGGAAGAAGTAAAGCGAGGGGTTAGGGATGCGGTGCATCTTTGTTGTAATTTTTATTGTATTTA
>JBBDHI010000008.1:19211245-19222855 GCA_037177115.1 Craterocephalus stercusmuscarum | reverse complement strand
TTAATCAAATAATGAAAAAAAAACTATACTTTTCCCCCTTTTAAGTAATGAAAAAGAAAATCTAAAATATGTGGGTGAAGTACTGAAACCTCATATTTTCAGCTCTGTCATAAACATACCTAATATGTAACAGGGTCCCTGTCTATTATGTATTGAAAATACATATTTAAAGTATTTACATTACTGTTAACATCATTGCTGACCAGGACGTGATGCATCCTGCAATCCAGCAGCTCACTATGCTTTCTAAAATGTCCTAACTGAGTCACAGGAGAAGGCAGCTACAGCTGGATTTCCTCCTGGTGAAGCAAGCACTTGCAGAACTGAGAAATATCACACTATGAGAGTTTTGTCTCTTTACTTCTCATGGAAAAAAGTCATCAGACTAAAAAAAATCACTTAAAGTCTCCTGTTTGCAGGAAAGCAGGGGTTCATACTGTAGAGTACAATGAAAAACGCCATTCAAAGTCTTCGGTTTGAGGCTAAGATGTTGAGGTAAATGAAAATGGATTCTGCAGCAGTCTCCTTTTAAATGTTTGACTTTTATTATGTGCAAAGTTGTTGGCTGTATCTACTTTGCTGTTAACTCAATTTAGTATAGAGCATCTTTTCTTCCTGATCAACTTTGGACACACACAAAATAAAACCTCAGTGGTACATTTCCCATTTGGGAATAAACTATGATCTGGAATCGCTTTTAACATTTACTAGCATTACCAGTGATTAGTATTTATTTTCTTCAGACAAGTTAAACAGAAATTAGCACAATAATGTTGACACCAGCTGCTGTTAATTCTTAAAACAACTGAATATGCTGTGTTTAATTTAGCCAGAGTCTAAGCTATACTCACTGGATTCTATATGTGATTTAGAGGGCGGTGCCTGGAGTACTGCAGGGCGGAGGACACTGCGTTGCTGCTCCTTGGGTTTTTGACTTGGGACACCTGCAACAGAGACAATGCGTCTCATGCTGTTTAAATGCAATTGACTGCTTAGTCTTCAAATACAAATGTAGAATTTTCTGCAGGTGCTTTGTAAAGTGCGCAGGTAAGGCGGTAAGTTTATTTTCTTATTTTATTTTTTGATTTTATTTCACTTAATAACACAACAATGCAAACTGTTCACCACCAACCTGAACTTGGTGCTTGTCCGTGTATAAGAGTTGGTGGCTTTAAACGGAATCCCACAGGTTTCTCCTCTGGTGAGATGGAGCACAAGAGGTATCAGAGATTTTAAAATATTCAAGAATTACACAGAGCCTTTAAATAGATGTGTTACTTCTGTCTTTGCACTTCTCTAATCACAGTGCCGGTTACCACAGCAACCCTCAAGAGTGGTGTTGCAATCCAATTCTTATGAAGCAACATGGCAGACTTTTTGGCCTGTGATCCATTCCTACCTCTATCTCTCCAGCTCTCTGGCTTTATTAGCTTGGCATGACCTGGTCTTAATCAGTTCTAAATAAGAAAGTGTAGCAGTACTTGTGAAAACAATTTTCACTTTGACCTCAAAATTTTAGAGATCACCCTAGAGTCTAGTAGATACTAACCAGGTCCATCAGGCAATTTACACAAAGTGTGTGTGAAGCCAGCATGGCATATACACCGATAATGTGCTCTGGCCTAACTGGGAAAACAGTGTAGTCCTTTAAAGATCACAGCAGCAACAACATGCTACACCTCATGTCATATGTTGACAAAAGCACAATGGTTATCTTGAAGTATCACATAAAATTAACCACAAAAGATACACATATTAGAAAAGCTTTAATTCCTACTACAGGAACGAGCATGCCTGCTGCATAGGTTGCAAGTGCAGCTTGCACCGGAGGATTGTTTGCAAGACTGGCTGTTCATGCTAGTAGCTAGAGACTATTCTGCCTTTCTGTATACTAGGCACTGTTACGTTTCCAATCTGCATAACTTGGAACAGATATCACTGTCCTATTTATTCAGCTTTAGACATCTGGCCCAGATCCATATCCCAAATGCTTTATCACCACACTTTGTTACAATTTTCTCATCATTCTGCAATGTTTGACTCAATTAACAGTCACCTGTTTATTTTCAACGATGTACATTCTGTGGTGTTGGCTTAACAAGTTTAAGCTACTCAGCCTCATTTACAGTGGTAAATACTGACACTCTTACTTTTCTGCCTAGTCCTTTTTATTAGCAAGCAATAAGTGCTCAAATAGACTTTTCTCATATCCGAACTTTACCTGAGCGGGATTTCAAAAAACAGCATGGAGCCTGTACAGGTATATCAAAAACCTAACTTAACCCATACTACTACCTTGTATTAGGATGCACTCACACAAGGAAAATCCAGAGGACTAGACTGAGCGGTGATTTCCAAAGAATTTCACACCTTTTTTTTTTTTGTTTGTTTTCAGACTGCGCTTTACTTAAGTGGACCCAACCACCTTGACCACGTAGCATTTTAAACAACATCTGCTCGCTAGGGCTCAAGATTTCCCAAAACAGCCGCAAAACCAAAGAAGAATGTGCCGTTAAAGATGATAAAGACCTGAACACAAGTAATGTCTTCATCCTTTAGAGGGAATTGAGGTTGTCTGACAAACTTTAAGGATGACCAAAATAAGAAACACCACAGAAAAAAATGAACAAAGTAAGAAACAAAATGATACACCACCACTAGACAGTGGCTTTTAATAGAAAATAAACTTATTTTTAAAATAGTTAAGGGATAAATGTAAATAACTGAATAACTGCTGCCAGTACATGATACAATAACATCTATTAATAATAAAAACACCCCAGCTTCATAAACATGTCCCCCAATTGAACTTGACTTTCAGAATATTTATAATTAGTATAAAAGTGTGAATGCTCATTCACACTATGGTCAACAGTGCAGATATGATAACAGCTTACAAAGTGTCATAACTGTCCCACCATGAAAGCCTTTTCTGAACAACTGAGTTTAAAAAACACTTCTCTCTGGCAAGTTCTGTCGATTAGTGAACTAGGTTAATGAAAAAATTGTTTCACTTCTCTTTACTGAAACAATGGTGGGATCTGTTTTCAATAAATGACAAAGAATGTCACTTGAGAAACAACAGGACGGAGGGAAAAGTAAAGGGGATTAAAATGTGAATTTTGAATGTTAAATTTGTGAATGCACAAATCTGGGAGAGGATACTCTCTGGAACTTTCATTTATAGTAGCATAATTAAAAAGGTAATATATTGAGTGAATTAACAGTTTAAACACTTGCAGGCATACTTTGCATCTGCAATGTTTGAAGGGATGGTTACAATAGTTGAGACAGACAAAGCTCCAATTTGCACATGACTAATTCCTACAGATGAAGGCCAATAGCTTATTACAGCAGACACAAGGACGTTAGTTTACCAGTGAGACGTGAGAGTGTAGAAACTTTACTGAAGTCTGACGGGCAACCATAATTCCAGATAGCAAAGATTTTCAAAGATCCTTTGGGTATTAGAATGCCAGGGTAGAGAAAGCTTTTACGTTTCTTACATCATATTCCACAAAAAGTGAAAACTTTGATATTGTTATCAAGGCCACAAGAATAAAATTATGTAATTTTTTTTCTCAGACGTAGTTGGGGACACCTTGCGGCTTGTTGATGCAATAAACAAGCAGAATGTTGTTCTCTTGAGACTGGTACAAGTACTGTGTGATTGGTCATACGTATAAATTGAGTATGCTTAAAAGCGTGGAAAAGTGTGAAGCGCAAAGTTGTCATTTCTGCTGAAAGTTGGACATTTTGTTTTAAATAACAGCTGATACAAAATACAAAAATGTATACAACACATATGGCATCTGAAAACATGGACTCCGGTACTTGCACAACCCCACTCTGCCAAAGACTAAGTTTCATGTTAAATATAAAATTGTTCCCTGCACATACAGACACCGACATGCGCCTGCAGTATTCCCCGCCCCGTCTGGGATGAAGTTTCTTGTGGAGTGCAAATAGAACGAACCAACAGGAACTTTTTTTTTTCTTATTCTTGCAACCTCAAGACCAAGAAAACATTTCTGGAGTATGTACCAAGCTTTAGTCAATCTGAGGAAACTTGAGGATATTGTTGCCTTTGAATGCTTTAAAAATCTACGTTGACCTTTGGGCTAAATATCAATACTGCACAAAGGGTTAATGTTGTGGAACTAAACTTAAAATGGTTTAGATGCCTCACCTGGCTCAGAGTCCGAGTTTCCAGTTGGAGACTGGCAGAAACTTGAGGGCATGAAAACATTGTTCTTGGGAACTGCACAGTAGCAAACACACATTACTATCTGCATACAAATTCATGTGTGTGCCAAGTAAGAATCAAGAAAAAAAGAAATGCTCTATTTAGTCATCACATGCCCTTACCAGAATGTGGGGGTGGGAATGATGAGGTCCGTTCCCTTTTCACAGGGGGGGAATAGCTTCCCTCATCTTTATCTGAATCTGAATTTGGTGTTAAAAAATACATAACATCCCAGTTTTTTTAATAAAATCTAAAAGAGAAATATTGTGAAAAGAAAAAAGAAAGAGAAATAATAACACAGGCAGGTTAGGATATTTTCTTTACCTTCACCATCTTCGGCACTCGAGCCCTCTGCAGATCGCTGCAAAAAAATACAAATTAATCCTAGACTTGTAATACATCCAAAGAGCTATACAGCCGATTGAAATAAACAGCAATTAAATAGGCTTGCTTAAACACAACAGTATTCAGTTCCAAGCTGCTATATCTCTTATAAGTGGGATCAAACAAGATATATACTTTGGCTGTCCAGAGTCCACAGAGAATTGTTAGCTAGTTTATAGTTGAACATTTGAACATAAAATATTGAATATGCACATATCAGTTAATATATGAGATATAACTTTAGCCCTTACAAGAAAAAACTTACCTTCTGTGCTTTATCTTTTTGGAAAACAAACACAGGAGGCGCTATGGCAGGCTTGTCTGTTAAGAACAAAATGTAGACTGGTCATCCTGGCACTTAGCTTAGTTTGCATTAATCCTTGTCTATTTATTTATACATGATTTTCAGGTGTAAACAAACAAGTTATACCAGAAACTGTAGTGATATCAGTACTCGTAAAGACTAGAACACAGCCAGTGAAGTCATCTAATACTTAAAATAACAAAGATGAATGCACAGTTAAGCATCAACAAAAGTCATCAAAGCATTAAGAAATGCACATGCATATTTTACATTTTACAGACTAAATTAAAGCTTCCCATTAAATTATCAATAATGTGAAAGCTCCAAGTTGGTGAAACAACAAACTGAACAGCAGAATAGTAAAGTGTACAAATAAATGATAAAAAAAGGTTTAAATGCTATAAACATTGTCAAATTTAAGGTTGAGAAAAGTTAACTCCGACGCAATATTAAATCATGCAATCTTAATAAGAATTCTGAAAGAATAAAATCATATTGTGTTGATGTAAATTGATAAACAAAAATTCCCACAGTAGAAAGAAAATTGTGTCAATTCATTAAAGATCAAATTTTTAAAGAGATCTATCTGAACAAGCAGGATTTATATTTTCCTATGTAATAAAATTCAAATAAGATTCTATAAAGCTTGCTAAATCCATAAGTTATTGTTACAACCGACAATGAAGTCAATCCCAGAGCCAGGTAATATTTTTTTGCGCCTCAGGTCACTTTCAACAACTAGCTTCACGCTCTAACCTCTATAAGATGTGTAATCCAATAACGTTATCAGACAAAGGTTTTCCTGTGTTGGGCCTGTTACACTAGGCAGGTGTAGCATCGCTGTCTTTACGAGCCTGGTCGGGATATACATATATGTAATAAGAACTGTATAACATGCAACATAGAGCCAGGATTGTTTAACAATCACACTCCTAACAGAAGCCCTCGTGGCTCATACTGTTCAATTGTGTACGGAACACGTTTGATGCATGAACGCTAGAAAATATTGTGACCTATATTTATCAACTAGATTTGTGTCCACACGTAATCACCTAATCTGGGCAATGAACGCGAGGACGCTGCTATACAACTCTGATATTATTTCCAGGCATTCAAGTGGCACGACAATATTACCGGCTTATGTTAACCAGCTACCACTTTAACTAGCTGACCCTTTCCAGGAAATAGTCGCCGCCACCGGCGCTTCCATAAAGCCGTACGTAGTTTAGCTTACAAGCTATAGTTAGCTTGCTAATACGCTCCATCCTGCATGAGTCATCTCTCACAACACTATAAGCAATATAAACCTTTTAATTCACTCTTAGTTACAAGATCAAGACAATGACAATTGGATCGGGGCCTTATCCATACACGATTTAATGGAAAACCTAAGTATACTAAAACATTTTCCGGACTGCCATTTTTCACCCTACGCGCCTAAAAGAACGGTACGCTACTCTGCAACACATTGCTAACTACACTGAAACAGAAGCATGATTAACTTAAATGCTTGCTGTAAGAGAAACCTGTATTGCATTCCATATTTGCTTAGTTAAAGGATGTTTTTGTCATGAAACCTGCAAACTAGGGATGGAGAACTCAGAAATTCTTTAACCCACCACAAATGGAAAGACATGTTTGCTATAAATAGCCGGGTGCTAGCGTTAGGAGGTAAGCCGGCTACAGGCAAGCAGCAATCGAGGGCGTTACGAGGCATTCCAGGTATTACTCATAGCCCAACCATTAGCCTTGTTAGCCAGTTTGCTAACGTTGTAGATTTCCAACCCCCCCCACACCAAAGCTAGATTTCACCTGAAGCTCTCATTAACATGCGACCGAGAAGCTTCATTTCAGTCGTCATATATTCAGACAATGTATGGGTAGCCTTTACATTGCAACATGAGCTGTATTGTTTTTCTCATACTGCTACTTACTCACCTTCGTTTGCCAAGTCCGCCATTTTACTTCGACGCTCACACACCCACAACCCACCGCGCAGATAACACAAGCAAGGCACAAATGTTTTCAGTGGCAGACAGTACACTGCCACCGTTTACATATTGATAGACCACTGAAACATCCTACAAGGCCCTGCAAGAAGGGCCGCTTCGATAATTTATTTCAGACTTGTAATTGGACGATAATGGTACCAGACGGCCAAAATTAAAAGTCCATGTAAAAAATATAAATTAGCACAGACTGTCTATTCAAACTAATGTAAATAACCAGAACTGCCACAAAAAAGCTGAAGAGATCTTACAACACATAAAATGACACAAAACCTAAATACAAAATGTCAACTGAACTTTCTATGCTAATGTACATTAGAGGACAGTTCAAGAAATAGACTTATGTCGATGCATGATGGGGGACCCACGTTTCTTCTTTTGATCAAGGCTCCAAAACTGAGATACAGAGCTACAAACCATGCAAATATGTTTGTGGTTTAAATTAGTCATTTGGTGGTTATACTGCACATGTTGCATCATTTTACCATGTTATTTCAAAACATTGTGTGGATTTTTTTCCCACTTCCTTTCCGGTTTGATAGTTTGGTGTCTTTGCCTTGCCACTCTTGTGAAATCAACAAATATACAACAATAAGGTCACAAAAAGTTAAATAAAAACAAACATCTGTCGATGTTTTGTGTCCCATTCAAGATGTTTTTCTAATTTTCAATGTCTTTTAGTCTCATTTTGGCCATTTTTGTCTTGCAATGATACGTATTTTAAAACAAGTAGGAACTCTGGATCTTTAGGACCCTGGGATTTAATACAACAGACCCCATTAGTAGTCCGTTCATGCACAAGACATCCAAAACAACACAAATGTGAACTGAAAGATACAGATTGTCTACAAATATATGCCCAACATCCTAAACATGGCACAAACCCAACCCTTTGGCACAAACCCTTTGAGTCCTGTGACTTTCTTTTGGCTTGTGCTCAGAAATGGCAACCACATGGTTTATATAAATACTTTTAGAGTAATAATAATAAGAACACATGTGAGATTTCTTTAAGATGTGTAATTTTCAATATATTTGTTATTGGTGAAGGGTAACTCAAAGTGGCACATAATACCAATGAAGAAAGTTTCAGGCTTACTTAAAAAGAACTAAACAAACACTTTTAGGATTAATATAAATAACCCATTGTGATGACGCAGTTGTAGTTAAAAACCTCTGTCATATCATAGTACAATATATGAACATTAGCTTTGCAAAGACAAACTGATAAAGTTAAACAGAACAAAAGTAGAGATGTTTTAGTGCAGAATGTTCATGCAAAGTCTCCAAAACAACCATTTTGGCAGAGTTTGGCACTATTTGTTCTCAAAGACCCAACAGTTTGAAAAAGTTAATGTATAAAAAATGTTTGTAAAGAGATGCAAAAAGAAACACAAACAGTCACACAAATATAAAACACAAATTTCTTGTTAGGATAAACATAGGACACAATGTACAATTGTGTTTGGTCAGTTATTTTCCCCCCTCAATTATATCAGTTGGCGTTGTATATCATTGCAAAGTCTGATTAGTCAAATTTACAACAAGGCAGACAATGTAAGCTTTGTGCCAACACAGTTAAACATGTAAATAGTGCCTCAAAAATTAGTCCTAAAATACACTGCTATACTTTCCTGTTAGTATTCACTCATATTTTGAGATTCGGGTATGTCAATCCAAGTTGAAGGACTCACACCTGATTGGCACAGATATAAACAACTAATATCGTGGACAGATTGTGGCAAGATTCTGGAGCCAGTGGTAATTCCATATCTCCAAAACCTGGGAACCTTCATCCTCCTGGATGGCCATTCTCTCCCCAACGCACCCAGAGTCAAAATCATAACAGATTACCTCCAGAATTTAGGAGTTAGAGGATGAAACGACCTGCTGGGAGTCCCGATCCTCAAACCCAGCTGAACACTTGTGGGATCATCTTGGGCATACTACTTGCTAGAGTGACCAACACAACCAGCCCAGCTGACATTCAATAATAGCTCATGTTTGAGGAACGAAATGCCATGCAAAATGTGATCAGTCTGGTGACCAAAAGGAGTTGGGAATATGGATCTTCTACTGTGGGAGAGGACAATCATTCAAAACACAAAGCAACTCAAAAGAGTGAATACTAACAGGAGAATATTGCAGGGGACATTTTCACTTTTTAAGGGGGGCACAATCCACACGTTCAACTATTCTGCTCATTTCCAAGAAGCACAGTCCTCACAAGTTATACCTTGTGGTAAAGGGGA
The DNA here is from genome assembly GCA_037177115.1 of Craterocephalus stercusmuscarum. Lineage (NCBI taxonomy): Eukaryota > Metazoa > Chordata > Actinopteri > Atheriniformes > Atherinidae > Craterocephalus > Craterocephalus stercusmuscarum. Next base: position 19,213,660 of record JBBDHI010000008.1, on the reverse strand, counting down.
CTAATTAGGTTTTCCAATAATGCTTGATACAATTAGTAATATTATAGGAAAAGAATAATGAGCCAAAAACAAAATTCGTTTCTTTTTATGCTAAGGTTATTTGTTTTTACCTGCCTATTTGTTTGGATGAACGACTTAATGACTTGTCTTGAATAGCCACGGTGCAAACTTCGCAAGCTTCCATCCCTCTTCATGGTCTTCATATTGCTACCAGTAAGATAAATCTTGGACATTTGTGTATTTGCCAGTGGCTCTACTACTTTCTACTACTTAGTATGTTTCAAGTGATGGTGGAACTTGATATGACAGGATTAATGGGAGTATAGTACATGCAAATCAAGACAAAACTGCATCGCGCATTTTGCAGTGAAGAAGTAGCAGTTTAATGACACAGTTCCTGTTGAGAAAGTCTACCAAACAGGTTGCATGCATTGCCAACCTCATAAAACATCTAAAAAGCTTTTGTGGAAGTTTTTAATCTTGAGCTGTTTACATCAGCTTACAGCATCATTCCCAGCTTAATTGGTGTATAAATAGTTTTTATGGAGACCACATTCTCTATGCTGTGATTTAATCATGATTAGTCCCCGGCACTGCAAACAAGAAACCTCTGTTCACATAATTAACCTTTCTAAATCTTTTCAAGCAGACAGAAACTGTTCCATATGCATGTTTGTAGTGTGGCATGTCTTGCATGTCATCATTTATTTATCAGTGCAATTCTCATTGTCTGCCACTAGATGGCAAACTGCCATTACATGGAAAGAACTAAAAAAATGCAAGATGTCAGATGCTCCACATCAGGAAGCCTTCAAAACAATTTGCCATGTTTTCATCTTTGGAATTATTCACAACATCCTTTTATTCATGCCTGTTAATATTCTGAAGAAAAAGTGAAGAAATTTGGATTTGGAGGATTATTTCTTTGCTTCCTGGGCTGGCAATGTTTTCTGTGAGGAAAATGCATTTGTGAGATGAGCAACGAAATGAAGCGTGGGTTCCCTACACAACCACAACAGCCTGACACATCCTTCTTCATGCTTTTCCAAATATATATCCTAAATTTGGGAATAGTAATAAACCCTGCTTTGTGTGCTCTGTGGAGAAATGGGATTGTCACTGACATCTCATCTCAATATCTCTGCAGACAAACTGTGTCCACTGATGACAAACCTTGATTTTCTAGTGAGGGAGAAGCCACCCTACAACATCACAGTGCCTCCATCAAAAGCCGTTTCCCCATTGGCATTGGCAAAGAAGATTTCTCACGGCTGCAACCCACCTACTCAACTCTTCTGCTCAACCCACAAAGGAAAGTTCCAGAAATTAGGCATCATTTAAAAGGGGAAACAAAGCGTCTTTCTAACAAAACACAAACAATCCTCCAAACAAAAGTTTCCTTACCCTTTTCTACAAACATACATACTACATAGTGCCATAAATAACATGCAGTAACCTGTAGTTATTAGAAAATGGTATTCCCATATGGAAACAATATGAATGCTTTATCATTTCAGGGTAATGTGATAAAAAGAAATTAAAATTAAAACTGCTTTTCAGTGATAAATGAAACACTTTCATTATGCTCTCAACTTATTTTCAGGCCCCTTCATATTTTTTCTCATGAAATGTTCTACAGAAGTCAAATGAAAGAAACCCCGCCTTAAATGTTTAATCAGTGTTAATATCGTCAATCGATCAAATCGGGGATGAAACAACATGAGGAAAGATGATTCAGAAAAAAAACTAATGTGAGAAAAAGAAACAGCTAATGAACTCAAGCCTGCTGTTATTCCTCTTATTTACAGTACATAGTTAAGACATGCTGAATAAAGCACATTTTCAACAAAGGTTCAGAGAATGAATCATCCAGCAGAATTCACTTAGGGCCAAACTCTAACAAGTCACTGCAAGAGTTTAATCTGTCTGCTAAAGATGGGGCCTCATGCTTTGGGCCATAACTGTCTTGCTTAGGTTTTTCTTTTTGGTATCCAAGTGTAAAGCTAGTCTTCTGTACATCAGGGTCAATTTTAAATCTTTTCTTTTTTTTTCCATTTGTGGCGAGCCAGGGATCTCAGCTCTCTATGCCAGCTCTAAATATTTATACTTTTTTATCATTCCTGACAAAGCTGTCAGTAGTGGGCTCTATAATGGTGTATGAGAAAGGTGTTTTACCTAATATAGGATTTCATTAGAGATAAGAAAACCAGACTTCATGCCTTTTTGGTATGTGTAATAATATATTTTGAGGTTTCCCAAAATACATTATCATTTTCATTTCTTCCTTCTACTTTCTTACATAATAAGGTTTTTTCTCCATATTAATGTCACCACTTCAAGTGAAAGTCATTGGAATCTCCCTGAAAAGAAAGGTGTCAATTACAATTACATCATCATAAATCTTCAAACCACCTT
>JBBDHI010000008.1:19165206-19175631 GCA_037177115.1 Craterocephalus stercusmuscarum | reverse complement strand
CCCCCCCCCCCCCCCCCCCCCCCCCCCCCCCCCCCCCCCCCCCCCCCCCCCCCCCCTCCCCCCCCCCCCCAGGAGTAATGGGAGCAAGCACAGTCCATCTCTGTCCAGCCAGCCTGTGGCCAGTATGGAAGGCTTCAGGCTTCAGAGCAGGCTACAGCGGAAGAAGCTGGTCTTTTTCTGAGGCTCCGAGATCTTCACTCCATGGCTGCTGCCCTGCGGTGTGTTGCCCTCCTGCAGCAAATCGCATCATTCAAAGCCAACTCATGTCTGATTTTTCACAAGTTCTAAACATTCTAGTTTTTTATTATGTAAAAATAAGCAATGGATTTTAATGAGTACTTTTCCTTTCTTACCAATTTTGTGTCCATTTTTGATTTGATGTCCCTGGCAAGCGTTAAAAATGCCTGCGAGTCCAAACAAACATGTTAGTTCTCTTGTGACGGTGCCATACAGGTAACAAGGTTGGAAAAATTCTGTTAAAGGCAAACACTATATCAGGTATTAGGGATGTCCCGATACCACTTTTACCCTTATTGAGCATGAGTACGAGTACTAACATTGAGTACTTGCCGATACCAAGTACCGATACGAGTAATTAATAGAAAAACATTACAAATTTGAATGTTTTTTTATGTTAAATTTATGTTTTTAAATTACGCTCAGCCTTGTGCTTGTTCTTAAGAAGTTTGATCAAACTGCTTGCGTTAAATGTGAGAGGTTTCACACCACCTCTCGATACTTTGATGGCACATAATTTACATTCAGCTTTGCTACGGACATCATCAGAAATTTTAAAGTGTGTCTACACTGCCAACATTTTTTGATCCTCTAAATACACACCACATCCACTTCCTGAAACTCTTGACACCGTTCTGGACTTTTCTGAAATTCCATCTCAATCACAGGCACTCTCTGCTCCTTGTAAACTCATTGAGTCTTAATCCATTTTTAATTTACTGCTTTTACATCTGCACTGATACTGCTGTTAACGCTTGACCACTAAACTTTACTATTCTGACTGAACCCTTTGTCTCTACATCTAGCTTCACCTACGGTAATACGATGGAAGAAGCAAGTACATTAAGACGGGAAGTCTTAATTTGCTATATCACCATTAACACCTCAGCGTCGGACCGTTAATGTAGCCTGATTAAAAAATAAAACTTCAAAGTGCTTAAAATCAAAGAGGTCAAGACAGTAGATAGCTTCACAGGGGAGCCAGGAAAAGATGCTCTATAACAGTCGCAGCAGCTTCTTTGCTAACAGCAGTCTTCACTTTTAAATGAGGAAGAAAAAAAAGTAAGAAAAACAATATGTGCCTCAATTTTAAATCCAGATTATGTCCGATTATTCAGATGACCCAAAGTAATGATGGAATGAGCCACAGTAGCTTTGCTCTGACAGTTTATATTAGGATAACAATTCTCCACCGTGTAATTAATGCAGTGTAGAAAACACTGTTGTTTCAGATGCTGAGATATTCTGTTTTTTCATTATTCTCCTCTGTGTAACTCTAAGTTTTAGATTTTAAAAAAAAATCCTTTTAGTAAAGAGGAAAGAAAATGTAAGAAACGCTTACATTTTCCACATTGATGTTTGCCTTTGCACTGGTTTCCATGAACTTAATTCCATACTCAAGTGCGAGCTGAAAGAAAATAGGAAAAAATGAATGTCATATTATAAGTCATTGTCCTTGTTTTACCCGTAGAGTAGCATTCTTATTATCACATTATCAACATACAGTGCAATATTAAGTGTCTGCTAAGTATTTCGAGTCCAGCGTCTCACCTTTTCTCCCCTCTCTTTGGAAACCTGACGCTTATCATTGATGTCACATTTGTTGCCAAGAACCATCTTCTCAACATCAGATGATGCATGCTAGATTGACATGAGAGAAATAAAAAGTTTATGCAGATTTTCAGATTTTTTTCAATGGAGCTATATATAAGAATATATTCAGACAAGTTCATACCTCCTCTATGTTCCTTATCCAGTTCTTGATATTATCAAAGGATTTCTCATTGGTGATGTCATAGACAAGCATAATGCCCTGGGGAAAAAAACAAATTGTGTGTGGTGACAAATATAACTTTGTAGTCTTGCCTTCCCTAGAAAGTTAAATTAAGTAACTATTGACTGTTAATATGTGAGGACCCTCACCATCGCTCCTCTGTAGTAGGCTGTTGTAATTGTTCGGAAGCGCTCCTGACCAGCTGTATCCCTGGAAGTTTGGGAAATAAAGTTCAAAAGCGAATATCAAAGGCCGTGATTAGTCGACACACCTTAAATCTTCAAGCCTCTTACTGCAGTTTGGTAGAACAGAAAGATATAAAGCCAGTTTATCTTGAATAAACTTTGTAGAGGACCAAATGAAAGTATATCACATGTCCAACCTTTACAAGATAATAATAATCTTACCATATCTGTAACTTTATCTTCTTGCCGTCAAGCTCTATTGTCCTAATCTTGAAATCAATGCCTGCAGGGATAAAGAAGGATCATGCATGTCAATCATAACGTTAGCTTCTAGCCAACAGTTTAGCCTGTCAATCACCAACAGATGCAGCAGTGGAAAAACCAAATAAAAACACCTTATGGGTTTAAAATAAACAACAATAACAACAACGAAAGGTCATAAGACGTGTACGGACAGCAAACTGCAAAACAATCTTTGCATGGAATGACCATTACGCTTGACATGCTGGGCTTCCGGTGCCTTACCAGAATGTAGACGGGCCTTACGGCTAATGCTAAGTGGCTAACTGCTAGCGCTAGCTGGCATGAAAGCCAACCGGCATGTGTCTGTCACACAGCATCAACTTCCCAACTCATTCATGTCTTTCGCGTAATATAAACAATATTTACCCTTACCAAACAGTATTAGATATTCATTTCAGTCAATAACATCTACACGAACAATAATCTGTCTCATAAAGGAAAAGAGAAACTAGTTATTTCCAGTGTTAAACAAAGCATAACCAGCATTCCAGCAAGTACACGAATCCGCAGAGGTTACCATCTGCGCATTGTAAACACACAGAGCGGCACAGTTCCCCTTTTCTCAAGAAACCTACCTATTGTTGAGATAAATGTTGAGTTGAAGGCGTCTTCTGAAAACCTGAAGAGAACACATGTCTTCCCGACACCAGAGTCACCGATTAAAAGTAATTTAAACAAATAGTCGTACGTTTTCGCCATACTTGATATTGCGGAAATCCCGCCCGGTGAAGAAGGGAAGGGATGTATAATCACAGAAATGGCGCCCCCTGCTGGTCCGGAATTCGGACGCAGTTTAGGACCGGAAGGCGTTTAACAAACATTTACTGTGCGACTATATTACCTGATTAACAAAAGGAAGAAATTAGTATTTGGAATTAACTGCAACGGTGTATATATGACCACTTACTATGTTTGTTGATATGTTAAATGCACTTGTAGTGTTTGCAGTCCTGGTCAGGAATATCAACATCTGGAAATCAAATTAAGAATAGCTTCAGAAATATATTTAAACCAACCAGTTTGGCAGTGTATATATATTTTGATTAAAAATCTATGATTTATCTGCAACAGTATAGTTTTCATATAGGGAAATAAAGTAACAATGCAGAATATTGATTGATCCAACACTTTTATGAGCACCTGATCAAGTATTTGCTTGCAGAAGACATTTCTATTTACTGCATGCTGGTGGTTACTTTAACTTTTGCACAGTAGTGTTTAAGCTCTTTTAAGATTGCAGAAGTATTTTTTTACTCATCAGATTTCAGCTCTGTACAAAATTTTTAAATAAAGAAAAGATCCAGGACCCTATCATTTTTTTGACAGCAATCTTCAATGCATTGTGTGACTATTTTGATAACAGATTGTATATGTTCTCTAAAAATAGCTATTATTATATCCTGTTTAACTTATTTTTCTATAATCATAACCTCAGATACATTAGGCAACATAACAGTCTCACGGTATGACAGAACCTCTCATGTTTAGCTGTGTATCCATGTGCATGTATGTACATTATTATAGGATTCATTTAATCATTTATAAAAACCAACCAGAGCACTGCTTTTGTTTCCTCAGCCCATTTAGCTTCCCGAAAATGCTTAGTCATATAGCCTTTTGCCAAACATTTGTGACCATTTTTGTGTTTGTTCTCTCAAAACTTAAATCCTCCCTAAGTTGTCTTATAACAACAAATTACCGTGCATAGTCTGCACCAACATGCAAAGCTGTCAAATACGTATTAAACAAGATCTGTTTACTGTCTTTGTAACTTTTTCAGTGATATTTGCAAATATTGTTGCTCTCAGATGTCTCGATCGTTTTCCTGATATTGCAAAAACTAAATAAATAGTAAGCCCAAAAAACTGGAAACAAAGAGGAACCGTTTTTCATTATATTAAAGCACATCTGGGCTAATTGATGGTGCCTGCAGCATGTTTTGTGTCTGAATTTCTATTTAGATATGGAAATCTTTTTAGTGTGTTATTTTTCAAAAGAACCAATTAAGGGACTCATTAAGCAAGAGATCCAGCTATTTTGACCGGAACTGTTTTTGTATGAATAGGTAGGGATTGTGTCTGTTTGCCTTGTACGTTTGTCTGGCACACATTGTTGAAATTATTTATGAGCCATGAGTAATTGCAACGCAGTTGTGTGCACAATTTGCCTACTAAAAATGTCAGAATGTTTCCTTCCTTTTTTTATTGGCTACCTAAAAGCTGTCACTGACATCATCAGACCTTCTTCTGTGCAACAACTTACCTAGTTGATGAATTCCGGTGCTATTTTAAACCACCGAACTTGCAATAAAGCGTAATCTGAAATGCCCTGTTTTCATTTGCATGGCAACGTAATTCAACAATGAACTTGTATGAGAGCCAGAACTTTGCATATTTTCATCTGCCGAGTTTTAACAAGCATACAGAAATCACAGACATAATTGTGAGGTTTTTTTCTTGCTCCTGCTAAACTTTATAGGTGTGCGCTGAAATTGCCTCGTGGACACCCGAACAAATATGAACAGAGCAGCATATCGTTTCTGTCAACAAAGACTGACATCATCACCAGCTTTATTTGTGCTCAGAGTTTGGTCTACAACACAATTTCTAGCACCAATACTGAAACTGTATGGACCCAAAACCATTTTTTTTTTAAAAAGGAGAAGAAATAAAAAAAAGGACCATAAATATATAAAAGGGCTACATGTGTTTAACAGTCACAGAAAGGGGTGAAATTACAAAGAATGGATGTCATGTAGAAAATATCTCTTACAAAACACTTTTTCTTTTTTAACTGTTGGATGTTCTTCTTGGGGTTTTACAAGCTACCGAGCTCCTGCAGTGTTTGGTCCAGGACTTGGTGGATTTCTACGTTTTCCTCTTTTGCGTGCGATAGGTTCTCTGAAATAATAAAGTAGCAGCAGTGGCTCGTCAGTCAACAGATGGATCCATCACATATAAAAGAGGTTACACATAAAAAACGTCTCATTTTGTCAAGCAAACAACAAATCAAGTAACGCGTTTTTACCCCATATGCATTCTATAAACTTCAAAAATCTGGCCTTTTTATAGTGGAAAGAGTATGAGATGGGATCAAGTGAATGACATGAATCAGAGTAAAAGGGAAAAATATTTTTATTGAGCTTCAGTTCATAGCAAAAGGAGCAGTGACAGAAAAGGGAGGAAAGGCAAAGTGCTTCTAATAAAAGGCAGGGAGGGACAGAGAGGAAGTGAAACCATCACGGGGCAGATGCAAGCTTTACAAGGTGTTCATATCATTGAGGGCATGATCCAGCTCCTCGCTGATAGCCTTGTATTTCAGCTTCTGAGTGTACAGCTCGTCTGCGGGTCAAACGGCCGAGAGAAAGCAGCAGGAGGAGGAAAAAGCAGAACGATGGAGACCGAGGAGGAGGAAAAAGAGAAATCACAGAGAGCAGATTAAAGATGGAGCAGGATTTTAGATCGTTGTAATGGTTTTAAAATATGTTCAGCGCGTAAAAAGGTGCGTCTTAATGTAAGAGTGGAGAGGAGGACTGAAATGAATCGTACCTTCTAAGTCATCAATGGTCTTTTCCAGCTTAGCCACTGTCCTTTCTGCAAATTCTGCACGGGTTTCCGCCTTAAAAAACGCAAAGATATTAAATCAACCACACACAGATCACCGACTAAACCACTGGCAGCTCCAGGAAGAGAGTTTACCTCCTTAAGTCTGTCATTCAGGACTTTGATCTCCTCTTCGTATTTGTCTTCTTTCTCAGAGTACTGCATCGAGACACAGAGTTTGATCATAGTGTGCGATCCCACCATCAGCATTTACCCTACATCTGTCTTTACTTTCTGCTAAGAGGTTAGGAGAGTGTGTGCGGCCTGTGAGAGTGTGTGAAGTTGCGAGAGCACTCACCTTATCAGACTGAGCCTCTAGAGATTTGAGGTTGTTGGTGACGTTCTTCAGCTCTTCCTCCAGGTCACTGCACTTACTGCCGAACAGAGAAATAAGGTCACGCGCTACGTTGGCCGCATGCAGCTTTTTTTCATTTTTCACTGCGCTCTTGCTTACAGCTCTGCGATTTCTGCCCTCTCTTCTGCCCTTTCCAGCTCCCCCTCAATGATTACCAGTTTACGGGCAACCTGGAGTCATAAATGGGAGAAAGTCACTGCTGAGCAGCAGCAGAAATGGCGTCTAATCTGTTTGAAAAGGAAGAATAAAAAACGGCAGATCTCCGTGTATATACCTCCTCGTATTTGCGGTCGGCCTCCTCAGCGATGTGTTTGGCTTCTTTCAGCTGCATCTCTTGGATCTCCATCTTCTCCTCGTCTTTCATGGCTCTGTTCTCGATCACCTTCATGCCCCTGGAGATGAGGAAGACAATCTTCAGACTAACAAGTGGACTTGTCAGCGCGATAGTGCTGAGATGGTTTTGTATGTAGAAGCCTGGCATCAGCTCAGCTTGGCTTTCACATTTGAATATTTAAAATTGTGGCCGATTACAACTGCAAGTGTTGAGAGAAACCCCGATAGCAAAGGATTGTGGGCAGTGTAGTTCTTTGGGCATCCGGAATAAAATCCCATCATCTTTTTTCCAACATTGCGTGTCACCTTTCACTCTCATCAGCAGCTTTCTCGGCCTCCTCCAGCTTCTGCAGGGCTGTAGCCAGTCTCTCCTGGGCTCGGTCCAGCTCCTCCTCCACCAGCTGGATGCGGCGGTTCAGAGACGCCACATCACCCTCAGCCTGTCACCACACGGAGAGAGAATGGCAAAGAGAGGTCAGAGGTCAGAGGTCAGCCGGGAACCATGCAGCGGATGAAACAGGAAGGCTATGCTTTGGGTTAACATGAGTGGGAGTAATCTGATGACTGCTATTCTTATTATTTTAAGGGCTGAATTATAAAAGGAAAAATAGAAATTAAATGTAAAAGAAAAACGTGGCCTTTGCGGTCATTTTTTCTTCATCTGCGCTCATTTAATCTGACTTTTTCTCTTAGTATGTTGAACATACTTGAGATACTAAAGTCTTCTAAGTTGTCATCAGCAGCAGGTCCAAGCACAGAGAATTTCCATTTCACCATCAGATAGGCGGTCGTTTGAACTCAAAAATACCAAGAACATACCCGAACAGACAGTCAGCGTTGAGATGTTGAAAGCAAGTCAGCCATTAATGGCAAATATCATCACCTACATGAAAAGTATTTGGTGTGTACAGTTATATTCATGCTGTGTACTGCATGTAGCGCTCATAGGACCTGATATGAAAGTTATTAGTGCACCTTTTGATAAAACTCCAGGTCTAAAGACATCTCCATACCTGTGAAAAAAATCTGCTCTGCTGCTTTAAGTTCTGACTAACTTTGATCTCTGCTGCCATTTGCCTGTTTCAGTCTTAGCAGACACAATGAGTTTAAAACTTTGCTAAAACATGCTGACTCTGGCTTCAACCCTGAAAGTCTGACATGGCATACAGCTGGCCTGACTCTTTACAGGCCGTTTCCTGCAAGACTGATAGCACAGATAACTACTTTCTTCTTCCTGTGCAGATGCTGAAGAGGAGGAGGATGAAGAGTTGCAGAGCTCCTCATTTCTGACAGGCTTTGTGTCAAATGTTACTCGGACAAAAGGCTCAAAAAGGCGAGCGGAACAAAAATTTCTGTTTGACTAAACAATTTCCTGACGTCTTAAATAAAAATGGAGGCATTTTAGCGGCCTGAAGAAGCTCGAGACATTTCTAGTTGTTTCGGTGGACTTGGCCGGGTTGACGTTAGATAACGCAAAGTCTGCGAAGTAGAATGACGCCTAAACAGCGACCGGACTGAAGCGAACAACAATGAAACAGATACATAAAACAGGAACACGTAAATTACTTCGAAATTTGGCTTTCTTTATGAGTTCGGACCAATTCTTTCGTGCGAAGTGAAAGAAAAAAAGATGCATTACAGGAGTCAAACAATGCGTGGAGCGTGCGAAATGATAAATGTCCTCACTTTTTCACGCAGCTCCCGTTCTGTGTCCAGCTCCCTTTGTACCCCCAGAGCTCGGTCTTCTGCCTCCTCAACTTGCTGCTGAAGAGTTTGGATTTTCTTCTTCACCATCTCCATGATTTCGATTGTTTAACTCCCTCAAATGCCAAAAAGAAACAAGCAGCCCCCAAAAGATAGCTGGCAACCTTTATCCGAGACTTATTGATTTACGCTGAAGTTACAGGATCCGAGGAAAACTTCTTTTTTTTCTCCGCGAGCAGGAAATCAGGGACGTGCAGGGCTGGGAAAGGATGGGTACAAAAAAAGGGCTGGGAGTTTTCAGGAAATTTATGACGAGGCCCTCCAATCCCGTGAAGAAGCCTGAGTGAGATGACATCACAGGATCCAGGAGGGGAAGGGACGGAGCTTTTCCTCCACAAAAGAGGTGTGTTAAGTCACTTTTTGTGCGAGTGGATGTCTGGGTTTTGTGTTGTGGACTTATATGGCAAACGTAAGGTGTTAACACAGGCTGTGTTTTTCTCCCCTGATCTTATCAGAGGGAGTTGGAGAACGACACCGGAAAGCTCCTGTGTGAATCATTCACTGCGTGAATCATAATGTGTTTGGTGCAAGAATGTAACGTTAGAGAGAAAGTCATGAGCAGCAATAGTGGGAGGAAGTTGGAAGCTTTATAGGAATCAAAGGTCCAAAGATTTAACTCTTCAAGGGAAGGGTCATTGGTGGGGTGTGGCCTTTATAATCCTGCTCCACTGGGGTTGTTGACCTGCAGGACTGTGGAATGTAAATTGATTTGCTTGCAGACATGAGCCACAGCCACTGAGCATTCCTCCAGCGCCCCCTCCTCCTTCTCATTCTTTCTTTCTCTGACAAAAGCTTGGATTTAATGTCTTATGCTGACCTTTTATCAGTGCCCTGCATAATCAGTGAAAGGCACAGGAAAATGGGCATGCTTTTTAAAAAATATATATTTATTCTCCCCCCAACCCTTTCAAACTTAATTTTTTTTTAAAAGAGAGAATATTTCATTTATTTTTTTCCATACAATATGACCTGTATGCTGTCATCTTGTTTACATGATAAGTGTCTTATAAGCCCATGCGGGCTGGGCAACTGTAATGGAGCATGGCACTGAAATAAGATTAATCTAATCTAATCTAATCTAAGGACATGTGAAGTGATGTTTTATAAATTTGTTTATTTATTTGATTGGTTTTTTTATTGGTTAGTGGATGGCAGTGTTGTGGGATGACATTATTCACTGAAGTCCCAATATGAAGGTGTCCCATCCTACTCATGCATGTGATCACTTTTGAAAAGGGTTAAATGCACCTGGAGCCATCTGCTGGCACCTTTGACCTGTAAGGTCTTACCTGCTCTCACCTGCTCTCACTAACAGTTTGGAGCTGCACCGTGGAGGTCCTTTTGCATATTTCTATGAGCTACTGTATATATCAGGTTCAGATGTATCAAAGTATCACTCACCGAATCCATTTCTAAGCTGAAATTAGAAAAAAGACCAACACAAGATGAGAAATGAGAGTCAGCATGTGGAACTGCCATGTGATCATCATGATGCAGTCTACCACAAAGATTACTTTTTATTCTGTTATAATGATGTAATTATGCTTTTTTTTACATCACAGCTAATTTTATATCCTTCTGGGCTGTGTTTTGTTTAAAGGAAACATATCATGCTTTTAAATTCTTCCTTTTCACAAGTAAATAACTAATTTGTTGTAACCCTGTTCTGAGGTGTTTCTTTACAGTCAGTGAGAGCAGCTCGTTTTGGTGCTGTCTCTTTAAAAGTGAACAGACGTTTCATCCTTCATGGTTACAGCGTGTTTTTTTCTCGGTTTGACTCCGCCCCCTTAGCCTATTAGCCGCTAACGATCAGCAGAGAATGTTTTTCAAAAATAACATGACCATATTTAGCGGAACCACAGCAAATACAGC
>JBBDHI010000008.1:19139540-19153909 GCA_037177115.1 Craterocephalus stercusmuscarum | reverse complement strand
CTGTGCTTCCCTTTTCCGGTGGAGTGAAGAGGGCGCCTCATTCCTGCTCATCTCTTTCACTCCCTCCCCCTTCGACTAAAGTGTCCTTCGGCGGCTGCGAGTGTGACTTCATTTCGAGTCACACTCGCTAGTGAAGGGGTAGTGTGTAGAGGGCGGTTTGGGATTGGGCCAAATTGTCACATGACTGCATATATAATTTTGGCCTGGAGCTCTTTGGTGGCAGATCCATCTGTTATAATGTATTTCTATTAGAGCCCGACCGATATCGATTTTTTTGAAGCTGATACCTATATTCGGGACAGATATGCAATCGGTTGCAAAAAACGTTTGCAAAAGTGTGACTTTATTGCAAAATGTGCCTAAACTGTGAGCATCTATGTCGGTCCTTTTCTCTTCTTGTGCTAATCTGCTGTTTGTGTGTCTACAAGTCAAATAAACCATACTGCCTCCACCATTAATAACTGTAAGTGACATTTTAACCTAACAGGACTGTGGCTGAAGCAGATTTGTAGCTGACTAAGTCTGGTTTTCCCCTAAGTGTTCTGTGAATGCAGCAATAAGTCAGAATATCCTCCCCTGTAAGCATGGGAGTCTTTGTTCCTCTTTGATGCCTTCTGGGAACACACCACTACAGACAGTTCATTTCCTCTTTTCTCAGTTCTGCCTCTGTTTACATTTTTGCATCTCAGATACATAACCCAGGAGGGACACAAGCTAGACACTGGTGCCCCGCGACCCCCCGCCACAGTCACCAACGCCGTCTCCTGGAGGTCAGAGGGCATCAAGTACAGGAAGAATGAGGTCTTCCTGGACGTCATTGAGTCAGTCAACCTCCTGGTGAGAACTCCTAGTTTGAAAGGCCCGTGTTGCTCAAGGAATGTCAGTAACAGGGATTGTAAACTTCCTTCTTATGTGCGTCACAGCACAATCGGATCATCAAGCCAGCTGATCTTGTGGTCTTCTTTAATTTCTTGAAGTACCTATAATGCCTGATGCCTGTTTCTCTCCGACCCCCGTGTCATTCAGGTCAGTGCCAATGGTAATGTCCTACGCAGTGAGATTGTTGGCTCCATTAAGATGCGTGTCTTCCTGTCTGGGATGCCGGAGCTGCGGCTGGGCTTAAACGACAAAGTTCTGTTTGAAAACACTGGACGTGAGTTTGTCTGTGTTCCACCTCTTATGAATTGAGTTTGTTGATTAGGAAAAAAACTGGATTTTCCTTTTTTATTATTTTTTATTTTTTAATTTTTTAATTTATTTTTTCTTTTCTTTTTTGTTTTTCAAATTCCATTTTGTCTGTCTGATTTCAGCGAATGTAGACAATTGTCTTTATTTTTTTAAAAGTGTTTATTCATTTTCTTATTTCGATGCAGGAGGAAAGAGTAAATCAGTAGAGCTGGAAGATGTGAAGTTTCATCAGTGTGTGCGTCTGTCTCGCTTTGAGAATGACCGCACCATCTCCTTCATTCCGCCTGACGGAGAGTTCGAGCTCATGTCCTACCGCCTCAATACTCATGTGAGTTCTGCGTCCTAAGTACTACTGCACGTGGACATCCTGAGTCTGGATTACAGCTTTCAAGCTCCAATTTATTTATTTGTTCATTTAATTTTGTCCTTTTTAGTTATAAACATTTTCCACACCAACCACTGTAATAGACAAAGAATCGGGTTTTATGTTAAATGCAGAGTACTAATCTGGTTGGAATGAAAACAGGGGTGGGTCCAGAAAATGTTTTCTGAGGGTGCACAGACAGGAAAAAGGGCGGCACATGTAATTGGTATCTTCAGAAAACAAACAAAAAAGGGTCGGGCTTAAGGAAATAATTAACTGATTATTCTACTAAAATGGACATTTAATGTAAAAAGTAAAGCAAAATTGGATTTTTAAAAGAAGTGGCCAGTGATTTTATTTTCATCAACAATTGTTTACATAGGATGATCCTGCATCATATATGTTTAATCACCGTTGCACACTTAATCAATTCAGATGTAATTTTATATCACATTTAAAACAACAAAGTGCTTCACAGTAACAACTGCAGTCACAACAAGATACAAATAAAACCGATACACAGAGGAAATAAAAATCACAATAACGAGCCAAGGTAAACTAATTTGCTAGCATTAGAAGGCCAAGGAGAGGAGGTGGGTGTTCAGTCTAGACTTGAACTTTTTAATGACTGAGAGGACCTGACAGACGGATGGGGTCTGGGTGCTGCAGAGAGATCCTCTATCACTTCTGGGCCTGTATTCACAAAGAATCTTAGGGCTAAAAATAGCTCCTAACAGGCCAATTTAGGAGTAACTCCTAGAAAAAGCTGGTGGGTCAGTCTTAACTTTAGGACTCCTAAATTTTTCGGCTAAGAGTATTTCACAAAGCGTTGAGGCTCTAAAAGTAGCTCCTAATCCTGAAAATGGTTAAGAGCCGTCTGGAGGACTCCTAACATGCTAAGAGTAAACCAAAGAGGAAATCTTCTGATGGCTGCGCTGTAAATAATTCATGAAACTGAATCAACACTGAAGATCCCATAGTGGCTACATCACATTGTTTGGCTGCAGGGAAAATGAGCTGTATGCGGTGCAGATGGATTCGCTAGCAGCCGATATGCAAATTATTAAAGAATAAACACTCTCTGCATCACACCACAGTTTCTAACGGGCTTCCGTACATTTGTTTAAATTGAAAAAAAGAAATAAATGTTTCAAAAATATATCATTGACACTTGCCGCCTAAAATTTATTTAAAATCTTTATTGGATCCAGTTGCACACCTCCTGCAGTACTGATGTATGGACGTGAAGGGTTTTTTTGGGCTTTGGTGTTTTCCTACGCAGTATGAAGGTGTCAAATAATCTTGCCCAGACTGCACAACCGAACCACTTTTCACAATCTGCCCACGATCAAATACACGCTGACTTTATTTCTTGATTGGCCAGGAAATTGTCCGACCAGCCGGGTCAGCCATGCAACGCTATCCTGCTGTATCTGTCCTGAATGAATTTACTGACAGACCTAAAACAACCAAACCCCCAAGGCAGCCAATCACAATGTCAGGAAACTCTCCATCATCCATAGCAACGGGGTCAGCTCCGCCCCTTTTCTTAACTTAAAAGTCTCCCTGTTCCTTAGTAAAAGTTCCTCTCAGCAGCTTTGAATGTGTTTTAAAACGGTGCTCTTAACTAAAAACTATTAGCTGTCTTTTCCGAGTGGTGAGAAGACTTTTTGGGAATACGGGTCCTGGTTCTTAGCCTAACTTTATGAGCAGCTTACAGGAGCTGATCAGCTGACCTCAGGACACTGATCGGAGTGTAGGGTTGCTAAAACTCACCCATAAAATGGGCCTATACAGTGCAAACAATCAATAAAAGCTTAAAATGGAGGTGAGAGCAGACAGGGAGCCAGTGTAAGAAGCATAAAACGGGCTGATGAGCCTCTTTGTTTTATTCAGGCGGGCTGCAGCATTGCGTCCAATGTGTAGGTGCTGCAGGGACCTCTGGTCCAACCCAGCATACAAGGTGTTACTATCATCCAAACCTGATGTAACAAATACGTTAAATGCTCTTTCAAAATCAGCCTGAGGGAGAGAAGATTTAATTAAACCTGACTGATTATGAGAACAAGTTGCCTTTAGACTAATAACAGTTTTTTTTTTTTATAAGTCTTCACGGTTCATACGGTGTTAGGACATTTTACATCGTCTGACATCAAATTAGGGAGGAGTGGGTGACTAGAGTCTACAGAGGTGGGCGTGAGTCTGGAACACTTGGATTCAGGTTCCCGGTGAGACAACAAAGGTGAACCACTTGGGCCCCTGAGCAAGACCCTCAACCTGAACTGCTTCTGCAGTGTTGAAACATGGCAGCCACTGCACTCAAGTAAAGAAATGGGTTAACTTTTTTAGAATGAGGGATGTTTGATATTGACTTCTTTTTTTTTTTAACCAATATCAGATATGTACCAATAACCTCCATCTCTTAATTTCTGATACCAGTATTAACTGATACAGATGTGTCGGATTTTGCAGACTTCTAACAGGCGCTTGAAATCCTTGAAAATTGAAATGTCGCGTGCTACTTTCAAGACGTGTTTGAACTTGAGATGCTTGAAACTGTAATTGTGCTGCTTTTATAACAAATCGCTATCAGATATAATGCGTTGCAGTTTAGATGAAGTAAAAATACAGAATATTATTGTTTATCCTCAAACAGCACATCCTTACCGACAACCCTGAAAAATATAAACAACAGAAACATGTATTAAACTCAGTTTATGGTGATAAAAGACATTTGCTCCAACTGATGTTATGAGGAGTTTGATTTTCAAAGAGCGTTCATTGATGGCCTGGTGTGCTGTCCACGCTGGGTGTTGGAGCTTTCAAAAGGAGCATCAGGCAGAAAGAGTTGATTTTTAACCAATTTCATTTAGAAGGGCCCAAGATGCCGATGGACTTCCTGGCTCAAAGACTATTTTTCATATGTCCCACATTTTCAGAAATGCATTAAAACCAACAAGTTAGACATTTTATAAGGTTTCCAAATATTTTTAAACATAGAAGACACTTAGTAAAAGTAAATTTTTTTTCATTTGTCCCTTCATCCACTGAGTGTGGTTCTTTATAGCACAGTAACTATTAATTTAATGTAATTTTGTTTTTGTTACGTCATTGCAATCCTCTACTTTTTACTACCTTCATAATCTACAGAGGTGAAACGCTCCGTTTCCTTTAGCGATCAGAGAGTAGTGGTCATCTAACCATGTATACAGACTCCACCGCCTCAGTTAAAGGGCTAGATGACCAGGATTCCTTGAAAGAAAATAAATAATGTTACAAAATCACTTTCTCTCAAGTGCCTCCCATACGTTCGAAATCTGACCATTTCCCCGAGATGTCTTCTGTAATGCTGAGTGCACACAAGACAGATTTCACTCTATGCAATTATTGGTGTTAAACTATTTGGTTTATTGTCGGTACCTGGGGAAACCGAGGTACAGCGAGCCCTTTACTTTATGAGACCGTTGTTGTAGTAATAGCTTTTGGCCACCAGGTGGTGACTGTGACTCATTGTTTAAACTTGCATGCTCATGACAAATGCAGAAAGTGAATTGAAATGTGTGTGTGCTTATTGGTGATATTCTTGTGTTGTTTCTCGTCCCAGGTGAAGCCCTTGATCTGGATTGAGTCTGTAATCGAGAAGCACTCTCACAGTCGGATCGAGTACATGATAAAGGTTGGTCACTTTTAGCCGGGTCATGTGTAGACGAACAGTTGTTGCTGTCAGGGTTCCTGTTGAGGAAACCAAACAAAAAGAAACGTTTCAGCTGTGAGGCAGTTCAAGCCGGTTTATAGTGTGTTCTTGGTAATGGCTTAGTACGATGAAATGATTCCTAGAATTACTATGCATCTGATTGTCAGGTAGAACAATATGCTGTCTTTCTTAAACATTGACTAAGTCCTGGTTCAATACCTCGCCTACGCTGTACATCGTGTTGAACTTGACCTGCTTGTTTTGGTTCTTAGGCAAAGAGCCAGTTCAAAAGGCGCTCCACGGCCAACAACGTGGAGATTCACATTCCTGTGCCAACCGACGCTGACTCACCCAAATTCAAGACCACAGTGGGCAGTGTGAAGTGGGTGCCTGAGAACAGTGAGATCGTCTGGTCAATCAAGTCTTTCCCTGTGAGCACGAAGCTTGACTCATGATTTATAAACTTATGGTTACAAATGGCACAGTAATTTTACGGTTGGGTTGTTGTTTATTCTTGGTTAACTGTTTTTTTTTCCCTCTCACTGCAATAAGTTGACATTTTTCTGTTTATTTTCATCCTAACACTCATCGAGTAAAACCATTCCCCTCTTCTCAGAACACAAAGATTTCTCTTCATGGTTATTGTTACTTTCGATCCCACGTCTCAAAGCTTGTGTTGCAACCTGTTACAGGGAGGGAAGGAGTATTTGATGCGAGCCCACTTCGGTCTGCCAAGTGTAGAGGCTGAAGACAAAGAGGGGAAGCCACCAATCAGTGTCAAGTTTGAGATCCCTTACTTCACCACTTCAGGGATCCAGGTATGTCCCACACAGCGTGACCTCTGTTAAACCGTTAATTCCACAAATAGTTGATCAAACCTAAACAGCAAGGTGTTTATTGCAAGAGCATTTAGCACATCTGTTCAGTGAGTCACGGTTGAACACATTCCTCCTATAATAAACCGTCCCGGGAGCAGATTTAAACAAATGCTTCATATTTTCACCTGCTGTTTGATTATTATTTTGAATTCCGAATTTTTGGTATGTGGCAAAGACCACATCTGCCCTCTCTTTCCAGAGGAATTTGAACAATTCCCATTGGTCCTGCTTTTGGCCAGTGGGGGCAGTAAGGGAGCACAGTTGAACCGCTTCAGCTGTGAAGTTGATTTTTGCTGCAGGAGCAAACAGAAAGCAGCTGCACATCAACTTGAACTTGGCCCTCTGCTTTTAACTTAATGGCAGTGGCATAAAATGTCATTTCTAGTAACAGGTTAGTAGATTAATTGAATTTTGCTTGCATACAATAAAGTGAGAAGCTAATGGTTATATTTCATGCTGCTTTTATGCTGACCACAGGCTTGCTCAAATGTGCTGTACTTACCATATAATCACAGTTGTCCTGTGATTATATGTGTAGCACCACAACACTAAGTTAAGTTTCCCCATGTCTTGGTGAGTGGAAACAGTGCTAACTTAATTACAAAATATCATATTATTGCCTCAAAGGAAAACCGTATTTTCTTCAGGTACATTTATGTCATTAAATTTCAGGTTTTACATTGTAGATGTTTACCCAGAACAAGAGTTTTTCTTAAATATA
Organism: Craterocephalus stercusmuscarum; assembly: GCA_037177115.1. NCBI lineage: Eukaryota > Metazoa > Chordata > Actinopteri > Atheriniformes > Atherinidae > Craterocephalus > Craterocephalus stercusmuscarum. Next base: position 19,147,064 of record JBBDHI010000008.1, on the reverse strand, counting down.
TCTCAAAAAAACGCTTGGATATTGGTTAATTATATAACCTGACTTAAAACTGGTGCATTTGTTGTAAATAGGGTTTTTTAAACGGAGGGACATCAGATATAAACAAATAAGACAATAACAATATTTTACTCTGATTTGTAATATGTTTAAAAATTTGATCAGGACAGCAGATTTGAGTCAAAAGTGAAATCGCACCGATTTAAAATAAGATATTCCATAAAACCAAAACTAAAGCAAGAATGAGTAGCTAAATAACTAATCCTGTTTGCGTGTTTGTGAAAGAACAATCAATAAAGTTTAAGCACGTTTTCTCCTAATAAAATGCTCGCTTAATCATTTTAAAAATAAAAAGCCTGGTTATTGAGGGTTAAGTTTTAAGCTAACAAGCAGCATATTTTAAGCTGTAAGCTCTGCATTCGTTCTTCAGACATGCTTGAACGCATACAGTCCTCTTAGCTCCCTCACATTTACATCTGAACTTTTATACCGCTTTCTGTATGACTCATTAAAAAAGCTAAAAGGTCACATTTTCCAGCTTCCCCACATTTCCTCTAATTGTCAATAAAGCGTTATTAAGTTGTATGGACATTATGCAGCCCACTTGGAAAGAAGAAGCTCAAACCAAAGTTGATTACATGCATGTAACTTGTGTGTGTGTGTGGAGGGGGAGTGTAGTTATGAAAATTCTTCTCTTTCAAAGGTGAATTTGATGTTGAATAATAAAATTGGCTTATTTCTCCATCGTTTCCTTTGCCAGAACACAAATGCACACATGGCTCAAATCAGTGCAGTAACGAAGATTTTTACTGGGTTTTGTATATTCGTGAGACAAAGCAATTACAAGCATTAAGTGTTTACATCATTTACACCCCTAAATGTTAAATTACTTTGTGAAATGTTAATAAAAAACAGAATATTGTATTCATACATGATGGAAATGCTGCGTCTTACGGAGTACAGAAACGCTTCTTAAGCTGAAGCTGCTAAACTTTCTCAGCTGGTTTTTAACTTGATGCCAGCAGCAAAACTATCCCATCTTTTTATGTAAATAGTGGCTGCATAAGAATGAAAATTACTCAAAGATGCATTTAGCACACAGTGTTTTTTTATGTGTTGTATTTGGTTTTGTTTTCTTTTATGCTTGAAGTCATATACTGCAGGGACCAGTGCGGTTTCTGTAGATACAGTACAGTGCCGACTTAGGTTTTGGTGATGGATCCTCTTTGTGGTTTATACAAACCTTGATGACTTGTATTCAAACAGAAAAGTGTTTCCTGCTCACTTCAGTGGGGACACACCCTGCAGAAGTATCATTGCTGTTTGCAACTCTTTGCTTAAATTTGACAAATGATCGATCCTATATCGAATGAAAGAGAAATTCAAATGGTTTTATGTTTAATTTCGCCATCATTTGCTGCTTCACCCCAGAGCTAAACAATTATTACTAGACAATGTTTAGTTGGCCGATAAAACATTTTAAATGTGGCTTTTTAAAATCATATACAAGGTTTTTTAAGTAGTCATGGACTGTTTGAAGCTTTCAGTTTAGTAATTCTGCTCTGAAACTAAACAACTTCTTAGATACTCAGTAAACCATGAAACTCAACTGTTGCCAGGCAAAATATCAAGTTTGTTTCTCTCTCTTTTTTATTTTATTTTTTTCCTGCTGCTGTTTTTGTAACTTCCTGGAAGGGAACCACCTGAAAAGTTCTGGTGCTGAAAGCCACACAGCATCCCAGGGCTAGTGTTTTGGGCCTTAGCATATTTCAGCAAAGGGCTGAAATTCACTGTTTGTTTGTTTTTTCCCCACTGCTCTAACAAACAGCTCTGTACAGTTCATCTTTAAGATTGCATACGTAACCTTTTTAAGGGCAAAAAAACTTCTGGTATTTTAGTTAAAGATGTACCGTAGCAGCCAAAGTTAAGATCTGCACAATCTGACTTGAATGCAAACTTTTCCCACGTTTGCATTTAAGATGGACCCAGCCATATTCCCATCGAACTTTTGCAAAGCTTGCACCCTTCTCCTTATTACAGGGTCGAAGCTGACTGGGTCTCAGACTCTAATGCAGCCAGTAATGCCATGCTCTACGTGTGAAATGAAGCTGTGAAGTTTAATTAGACGCATGTAAATATCAAAGCTTGAGAAAGTTCCTCTTAACTCCACCACTAAGTGTAGGGGAGCGCACATGTGAAGTATGTATGGTGCACGAAACTCCACCTTATAAATTTAACTAGAAAAATGGCGTAACCCCACACGTAGGCTGAGCGGCAATAAGAGCAGCGCTGATATATTTTCAAACCTTACCTCTGTAGGTGAGAGGGAGCCCAAACAAGTTAGCAGATGGATTTTGGGCCATAGCATCAACCAAAAGCCTGATAAATCCAGACCACACATGTAGTCTGTACTTACCAAACGAGATACTACAAACATCCTCTTTTTCCCTTCTCATCTTACAAGCCATAATGATATTTTGCGGAGGTCGGCCTTTGATGCCGTTTTGCTGACTGTGTACCCACGGTCAGGCCAACTGCATGTTTGGCTGCATGGTGCGAGGAGAAGTGCTGTGCCGACAGACTTGGTGATCCCGCGTCTGTGTGCTTGTCGTCATGTCTCCGGTGACCACGGCGCTCCCTCGCTCTGACCTCATTGAGAGCTGTGGATGATAATAACAAGGCGGCCGGTGCAGAGGCCCTACCAGAGGCCCTGCCGCCACTTGACCCACAAATTCCTGCGCTGTCTGTCCTGCTTTCAGCTGGGAACTGCCATGATGGAGACTCGGCACGGCGACGTCTCGCAGCGACGGCACGACTTTAAAATGGCTGTGCTTTCAACCCTGCAAGTTCAGCTGATGATTTTTTTTGCCCCCCTTTACTGAAGTTTCGGTGAGAAAGTTTTGACTGCAGAATCACACTGGAACATAAACTGTGTGTAATGAGTTTTCTTTGGCCTATCTGTGCACGTTGTTCCCAAAAGAACTGATTTAAGCCGTCATTTCGACAACCGGAGTAATATTTCATTGTTTAGAAACAACTACAAAAGAAAAAGATTCCCGAACAGTTTTATTTCCCTGAAAATATTGTGCAGTCAGGTTCAGCGATGCCCAAGAATGGCCGGGTATTTTTAGAGCCACTTCTGGTAATCGAGTTCTGTGGTAACGCACGCTGAAATATTGCTCAGTGGCTTGTGAAAGTTGCATCTTGGTAATGCTGATGTGCATGTTTTGGGTTTCTTTTTTCTTTTTTCTCACATCCCTGGAAAAAAAAAAACTTAGTAATGCAAATGAACATCTTGTGTCCCTTGAAAGCTGCTCCGTAGCTGTTTTTTTCTCGTCAGTGTGACTCGTACTACCGCTTCCTCTTCAGCAACACTACTCTTACTACAACTTAAAGCTTGCCACAGACTCAGAGGTGCGGTCCGTTGAATGTGTGCCTTTAATGAGATCAGAAAATGCTTGAACGGATTAAAATGACAACAGGCCATTGCAGAAAGTTTGACACAAATTTACCAAGCAGCATTATGATTTTCAGCGTTAAATAAACTACGGTGGGAATAACTATGACACAACAGGAAAAAGGCGACTATGTCCCCAAGCACTGACTTCTAATAATCAGCTCGTCATCTTCATTTCAGTTTTAGGTGGGCTTTTTTTTCAGTGCATTTTCAAGCAAAGTCCCCGAAGTCCAAAGACAAGCAGGTGAATTACAGCCTTTAAATTGCCAGCAGGTGTTCTTGCCTTAAGCCTGTTAAACATTAAGTTTCACTTCCAGTATTTCTACCGGGATGTCCTTTGGACACATATGACCCTGTGCTTGATCCGCAGTTAAAACCATGAATGGAAAATGTGCAAAAAGCGGTATTTTCTACCTTCAACAACTTAATGTTCAGAAACCATTAATAACATAGAATACTTTTTAGACCCATTCCTAGTTGCTTTAAAAGCAGTCTTGTGGTAAAAGCGATATGATTGGTTGCGAATGCTCTTGTTTTTATGATCTTAGATGTCATTGTGACAACTTCTGTTTAATCCCTGGCAGGTGCGTTACCTGAAGATCATTGAGAAGAGTGGATACCAGGCTCTGCCGTGGGTGCGCTACATCACCCAAAATGGAGGTACGCTAAGAGTTCAAGCGTAAGGTTTGCAGAATGCCCATATGTGCACGTCTTAGGCAACAGTTGGGCAATGCGTTGCAATATGGTGGGAACTGACCTTGAACAGATGCAGTTCTATTAAAAAGGGGATACACAGCAGAACATGAGGCCATGTGGCAACGTCCTGCCAAATGTGAGAAAGTGAACTTTTCTTTTCTTGACCTTCCCTGATCTTCACGCTGAGATTAACCAAGGTTGCACATGTTGGTCTTTTTGCTAATGTTGCCACTAATTGCAAAACATCCTCATCTCATTTCCTTTTGTATTCGATTCATTCTGGGTGGAAAGCATCAGCTGCCTCCACTTGATTTCTCTCCGATTCCCTCTTTTCTTTGTCCATTTGATTAAGTCTTGTCCATTTCCTCCCCAGATTACCAGCTCCGGACTCAGTAGGCCGGGCCTCGGCCGTGCGTAGGCAGGTGGAAATCAAGACTGGGTGGAGTCAAAGCGCTAATGTGCTATCAATGGCAGGTGGCGGTCAGGAGACCCGAGGATTGTCAGCATCGACTTTTTGTTCCCTTCTTTATTCGTTAAAGCTCTGTTTCTTCATGATCAATGCAAATATTAGATGGAGCGTTCTGTTAGACATGGTGAAAAATGTGATTATGTTTCACTGCTGCGCGGCTCCTAGCGTGATGGAGACCAAGAAAGGCAGGAATAATGTTTACACCCTTGTACACAGTGCAGAGTTGTACACAACCTATCAGAATGGTTTAAGAGAGTATTTTACATTTCTCATCAAAAGTTACTGTAATCGCCTGCACACAGGTCAGCAACACTCGTTCAGCCTCAGTATATTTTTTTGTATGAAAGCTGCTTTGTTCTGCCACAATTCCTCTTTGTTGACTGTCTGTATATACAGTATTTGTTACATGTGAATGAACTTAAATTCAGTGTTATTAGATGAATAACTGTAAATTTAAAGCATTTTCTTTTCTTTTTGTATTATTTCCCCCACCCATGTGATGCCATTGACATGCCATAGCATTGCCTTCCAGCTGTTGTGCGTTTTTTCCATTTTGACTCCTCTGATGTGCAGCTTTCCAAAAAAATACTAAACATGGCGAGTTGAAGCTGCACAGGAAGCACCCCGGCACCTGCTTTTCTTCTCTGTGTGTAACCCCACCATTTCCAATCATTAAAGGTCTGTTTAGAGAAAATCATTCCATCATTTCTTCGTGTCATTTCTAGTGTGATGTCACTGGGATTAACAATTTACCTCAGACCAGTGAGGATGGCTGAATGAAAGGGAAACTGGGAAAGACACAGAGCAGGGGGTTTCCAGTATCAGGCGCGTGGTCGCTGTCAACCTGGGGTGGTTCTTTCCACCTCATCCATGAGCTCGTTTCAAACAGTGAAAGCCTTAATTCCCAGAGCACCGTAATATCACAGGCAGCTGAGTGCAAGCACTCCGTAAACAAGCAGAACTGGAAAGGATGTGACTCAAACTGTGGTCAACACTCGCAGACATGTTAGAGAAAAACGCAGCATGGAGCTGTACAGGCTGGTTATTGTTTAAGCCAAGCCAGACTGCAGTGGTCCTGCATGAGGTCATTACTTAAGTTTGTCCTGCTAGGGGACTGTGATACTCCTAATTTGTGTGACTCACTCCAAGCAGGTGCTGAAGGTTACAAGTTTGAAATGCAAGATTGTTCTTAAAGCATTTGCTTTGTGCGCATTCAATATAATCCTGTCAGTTCTGTAGATATTTGTTTTCTCTTCAACACCTACACAGCAGGTATGGCAAGTATGGAGACAGAAATATTTACTTTCACAAAAGAGGACACTATGTTATCAAACTTTCGATGTTCAAAATATTCTGTTATCTTTGGCCATCTTTTTCCCTCCAGACATTTTGTTTTGATTGGCAGGGTGAAAGATAACTCGTTGAATAGTCCAGCATGAGCCGTTTTAAAGCAGTGGTTTTGGGTTTCAGCTAATTCAGACAGGGTCAAGTCTGCTGCATTTGGAGAAAATTCAATACGCCGATGTTAAGTTGTCTGTTTCGGGACTTCATTACAGCTGTTGCTGAATGTCACACTTTGTTGGGGGCCAATTTCACCCGAACATGCACTACTATCAGTTATCTGAATGTTATGTATGAGACTGGCAATATCATCTATTCAGACCGGATTAGCTTTATCTTGTCTTCATCAAGCTTTTGAACGGTCTAGGGCTAAGAAAGCTCCTGAATGACGTTTTGGAAACCAGGAGGTACTACGCAGTCTGGCATGATTGCAACTATTACTTGCAGAAGAATTTAAGCATCGAGCTCCTGGCCGACGTCTGCTCTCCCGCACTGGGGCATGGTTTCTGTGATGCTTGGCAGGGCATGTGAATATAGTATTTGGCACATGATGAGAAGGAAGCATTCATGAAGCAAGTTAGGCCTCTGAGGAGTTAGAGGGGAAACCTGACATACTTCAAAACTTAAAGAATTGCTCACAGACAGCTTGGTTGCTGCAAAACTTGACTGTACACACCAATATTTAAGGCAAACATATCTAACATGAAACATGGGGTTATCATAACATGTTGCTCATTTAGGTTTAAATGTAGTTGTTTGACAAGGAAAATTGACATTTAAGCAGTTTAAAGATTCCTTATACAAGTGAAAGTAGCATTACAAGCAATATAACTTAATACTTAAAGGAGCTATACCTGATATTATTTTAATCTTTCTAATACATTTTTTTCTACACAGTATATTATGTGGTAAAAAGGCAGAAGTTGGATTTACCCCTTTTAAGTCTATAAAAATGAATGACTCATTGACGAGTCCAGGACATTTTAGCTAGCAATGCTAATTTTTAGCTTTGGTGTGACGCTCTTTCTCGGCCAATGGGATTAACTTCCGTAACTTCCAAATTCCTAGGAGAACGCTCTTATTGGCTGATCGGAATTCGGAAGTTGCAGAAGTTAACCCCATTGGCAGAGATAGCGTCACGCCAAAGCTAAAGATTAGCAGCTATCACTAACTAAAATGCCCTGGACTAGTACATGATGTGCAATCAAGGAGTCATTCATTTTTATGGACCTATAAGGGGTAAGTCCGACTTCTGCCTTTTTACCACATAATATAAAGTGTAAACCATTTTTCTTAGAAAGATTAAAATAATATCAGGTATAGCTCCTTTAAAAAGGGGGATTTAATACATTAATGGATAGCTCAAATTAGCAATCATGATGCTGTAAGTTGTTTGAAGCAAAGCTAATCTTTACATTTAATCATTTAAAGGTATACAGAAATGAAAAAATGACTTTTAGCCCACTCTGGGTAATCAGATTAGTGTGATAACTCATCTAACAGACGGTGGATGCCAAACTTTGTGCAAAATTCTATTTTCAAGTAAATCCGTACTGAAAGTGTG
>JBBDHI010000008.1:19118649-19139440 GCA_037177115.1 Craterocephalus stercusmuscarum | reverse complement strand
TCGGGTAAACTCGTGCTTCCTTTCGGCGAAACTCGGCGCGACGGACGGGACAAACGGCCATTTCTGTATACCTTTAAGCTTGAAATGCATAAAACTATGTTCTTGGAGATAAATGCATGTTAAGATTACAAAATCTTTATATTTAAGCAAGTTATATTACTCTCAAATGTGTTTGTCTTAAAGAAATTTACAGATAATAACTTCACTTCTACCAAAGTACAATGCATACGTAGAGATTTGCATACAAAATGTCTAATCTCTTTATGATTTCTAGTAGCTTTATTTTGGATAAGGTTATGAATTATTAGTTATTTGTGGCTGAGTGTCATGTCAACTACGTGTAACAGAACTTTTCAAGGATTTTAGCTTTGATCAAGAGCTAAAGAAAACGAACCCACTTTACCTGCAGCATAACCGCACTAACGGGTGAATGAAAACTTCACCTTTCCCCTCAGGTATTATTTGGTTGCCATGCCAACATTCCACTACTCACAAAATTTAGAGCATATCCCTTTCTAGTAGTTTCCGGCAATGGAAAATAACTGGTTACTTAAACAGTGATGAAGCAACAGGTTGAGATCTGACAGCGTGGCAGTGTCAACTTCAAACACAGGTGTGCCACGAGGAACCCCGTGTTTATCCACACCGGAACCTCGGCACCTAGCAACGGAGGGAAATCCTCCCGTGTCACATCAGGACTCTGATCCTTGCGTGACGTCAAGACGAGGTCGTTCCTCTCGCTGGTATGCAAAGTGTCCCTGTAATCCAGCGTCAAGTCTTTCACCCTCAATTGTGAAATACAAATAGCAGCTGAGTCACCCGAAGACAGTAACTAGAGAAAAGGTATTTCACTGTAGGTGAAGCCGGCATGAGGGGCGCTTCCTCCCACAGAAACCTGAAATAGTTGTTTCTCTGGTTGAAGAACTCAGTGTGTGGTCCATGCTGGTTTTTACAGCAGGCCTCCGGCAGAGGGAAAATTTCCATCCTCCTGTGTAGACTTTAGAACAATATTGGTTTAAAGAACATATAGCTGACTGTTCAACCGTAGCGGCCATGAGACGCGGCTGTAATCTCAGAGCGTCTCCTCGCATCGGCGAAAGATAGCTGAGATAGTCCAGCACAATGCGTGACAAAAAGCCATATAGCCTCATCATTGCTTTCACGTTGCATCTGTTTCTTGCTGTGTCATTGGGTCAAAGTGTACGTCAGGGCAAACACTTGGAAGCGTTGCTATATTTACTTCCTTTTAGATCTCATGTAACTAGTATTTTGGTTTGACTTTGCCTTGGAAACTGACTCATTAACAGTGGCGTCCAAAGTCTGAAAAATCAGCAAATGTAGTAGAGCACGTACAACCCTGTTCACGTTATAGTACACAGAGCCTGTTATTAGACAGTAGAGTAATAGTTACCAAGCTGTGGCTGAGACCCCCCAAGAAGCTCCAGGATATATCTGAGGGGTCAGCAGATGATTAAAGGGACATTACTATACATTTTATTGTACTTTTTTATAATATTGCTTTATATTGAGGGAACCCTAACCCAACCCTTCAGCTATTTGAAAGACTAAGCTAACATATGGGAATCAATACAATTATCATAAATAAATTTCAGTCTGAAAAACAGATATAGTTGCTGTAGAGCGTGAGCTTGTGATGAATAGTAAAAAAAGAAATATTGCTTTATTTTAACTGGCCACAAGCCAGAAAGGTCTACTGTTGTCCTGCTGTCGCACTCATATTACATCTACCTTTGCTGCTTTTATTAACCACAGCTCCAACTATTTCACAAATCAATCAAATACATATAAAGAAACAGAGACTGTAACTTTAGACATAATGTACAGTAGGTCGAACATTTCTCTGACAGTAAATGGAAGTCTGACTTTTTTTTTTGTGGCCTAACTTTCAAAGCTGTGCTGCATATGTTCCTGGGAAACAACCCTGGAAACTATTGTGGCAGCAAAAGGGGGGAAAAGACACTGCAGCTTACTGTCCGTTGAGCTTTGTTTGTTTTGCCAGCTTGCAAATGTGTCCTCTTTTTACTCGTGTCCAAACTCAAAGCCAAGACAAGAAGCATGGCTTTCCTAACACAGCCCCCTGTTTGTGTTTAAGCTCTCTTTAGTCATACATTCGTCTTTTCTCTATTCTGAGGAGCAACATTGTCATGACATGTCCCTCACTGCTGAGAGATTTTTGGAAAATGTCATATCTATAATAACTCTATCCAACTATTCTAGAGTTTGAATGATGCTTTCTCCAACAGCTCTCTATGATGGGACCGGGAAAAAAAAAAAGTGAACTAACCCCCGCTAAACAAATATAGACGTGTCTGCTTTGTATGAGAAGGAAGCTCTTTTTTAAAAAGTAAAGATGTCTTCCTTGTAAATAGCTCTGTACATAATTTATGTTTTATTACGCAGAAGGAAGTCTTTCATTCTTTTCTGCCACTGAATGAAACCATCTAAATAAATGTGGCTTGAGGCAGCGTGGAAATCGAGAAGTCTTTTCTTGGAGCACAATAGAGGTTAAAAGCCTTTGTTTGCTGTCTCTGAGAAAGTCCAGGACACCTGGCTGCTGGATGTAAGTTCAAAGGCTCGTAGGAGCTTTTATTAAACCTTCTGTTCTTGTTTCATATTTACATGAAGAAAGACAAGCATACAGGGAGCGCAGAGACACCTTGTTTTATAATGACAATTGCAGATATTCAGCAGTGCCAGTGAACAAACCTCCACGCTTTTCTTCGGTCCTGCTATTTTAACCTACTGTACAAAATCTACATCTGGATATTATCTGGCCAGTAACAGCTGTAATGATTGCTGACACACTCATCAGAAACCCCCTTATTCACTTTGAGTGTCCACCAAGAGCGCCTTTTGGTTTCACTCCCTGCTACTGAAAATATTTGTGTTTTCTCTTCTCCCGCTCCTCTGGACATTTGATAGGCCTTGGACGCAGTCCGACATACTTTTTGCTGTCTTAACGGCAGCCCGTTGCACCAAATGGTATTTTAGCACAAGTGCATGGCAACAGCAAAACAAAGAGGCACAAGATGAATTCTTTGGCCGACCACTTTTTGAATTACTGATCATGTAAAAACCCACTGTGGCTCCCAGATTGCAAACATCAGTCCTTGGAGCCTGCATGCAAACCAGTCCTCTAAATAGGCTTGTCTATTTCTGTTGGCTGCGGGGGAAAACATGTGTTTGACATCAGTGTCACTCGCCAGTCGTTTGCAGCGGGGCTTCGTTGCCCCCTTACAGCAACTCCACTTAGATTAGTGGTTGACAATAGCTATATTCAAAAAGTGCAGTTAATGACCGTCCAATCAATGAGCTCAAGTTTGACAACAGTCCTGCCTGCTTAGGTTAAATAGCTTTTAAATCCAACATTGTGTCTCTTTTTCAATTTGTCTGGGCTGCTGTTTATACTAGCTATTTGAAAAAAAAAAAGCCATGCATAGACAGCAGCAGAGTAAACACAAAGACAGAGTGCAGCGTATCCCACACCACAACCAACTCTCCAAGACTATCAAGGCATGTACAACATGTGCTGTTTAAAAGTATCCAAGTGACAACAACTTTGCATCACTGTGTTTCTCAAAAACTGGTGCCTAGTAATAAACGGGAAGGGGAACGTAACTGAGAAGCTCTGTCCCTGAAAAAAAAACACCGCTGTTGAGAAACTCATAATCAAAACACCCAAACAGGCAAATGCTCCAGCTGTGCTGCTGATGATCCAGTGGAAAAAAAAACATAGAAATGGAACATCTATTATGACTATTTTAGTTTATGGATAATATTAGGTCACACAAAACTGTCCTATGAAAGGTTTTGAAACGGGCATGACATTAAAATTCAGTTGAAGGAAGACAAGCTGCAAATCTCTCCAACACGGAGGGATTACATGAAGGAGACATTAAAGAGACATCCAAACAGTGGAGTTGAAAGGCACTTGTCTCCGAGTCTGTCGGATTGTGAGTGTTACTGCAGCTGAACTTTTTGTAACTTTTAGTTTTTAGTCAGAGCTTATGTCCTAAGCGCTCAGGCTCCAGGATCTCCAAATCTGGATAGATGATTGCAATTAGCCAATAACAGCAATTCCTGTAACATCCCACAGAGGTAGACAGAATTACTTTACAGCACGCACAACAGGCCCATTGCAAAATATACAATATCAATACCTTTAATTATATAACAAAATAAGTCTGGAAATAATTCTGATTTGTAAAATATGGGATAGAAATATTGCCAGTAAAAGTGGCCCCTCTGAGGGGAAATAGTATAATGATACTGTTAATATTGACACTTAATTTATATCCAGTTAATCCTATGGAGTTAGAAGGGAGAGTACATTTCAAAAAATAGTTTGTTAGACAAGTTTATTAAAGTCAAACAGGTCACAGCAGATACGAATGGCAGAAAATTATGTCCTGAAATGAAGAACCGTGGAAGTATGAAGCAGACAAAATACACAAGTATTCAAAAGAAGGTATAAAGTACTTGAGTAGATGTGCTGTGCTAACATCTCCAAGTGGTTTAGGGTGAATTCTTAGTTAGGTGCAGCTGAAAAAGAGCAGGATTGTTTGAATAACATGTTCAAAATAAGCAGTGTCCAGTTTTAAGGGCAGGTGAAACACATGACCATCATCTTCCTCAACCAAACCCGTTACTGTTTCCCGGCCCCAGAGAAAGGTTGTGTATTTACCCAATCAGCAATGAGAGGCTTGTGTGACACCAACTCTCTCCCTCTATAATTTTCATCCCCATTTTCCACCAAGACCACTCAATCTTACAGCCATATGGCGGTTTGCTGCCATAACCATTCACAGCTGAGTAAAAATAAACCTTTGGGATGCATCCTTGGGACAGGGGTTTAAAGACATTCAGCACAACCGGTGCTTGACTTTGTACTGGTTACGATAACCTACTGTGATTCATCCTATCTGCAGATGATTCTCCTCATATAATTTGCAACGGGAGTATGGTCAGGGTATACAATATCATTCAGTTAGAATTCAAGGGTGAGGCAAAAATAGCACTTCTACCACATGAAGAAGCTCAGACCAGAAATAGCGTGTTTGATGGGTATATATTTCAGTGGTGCAATGATGGGGTCTCTCCACAGAGCTTTAAAAGTGCCCCCCCACCCGACCCCCTCGTATATGATTTGGGGCAGGGTGGTTGCACACGTGGTTAGCTCCCTGTGTGCCTCTGCATACGACACAGACACTTAAAGAATTCAAACAGCCCGCAGCTTTAAAACGCTAACATCTTGAAATGTGAATCACACATCTCTGCTCTCCCAAAAATAAACACACATGTCAAGAATGCCACTTATTGTTAATCTGAGAGATAATTAATGAGATTAACTCAGGCTCTTTCTACAGTCTTTTAGCAAACACAGTATGTCTTCACGCGCAATATGTCTGATGTAGCAACTGTTGTATATTAGAAGGTGCGGCCGCCGTCTACTGCCTCCCACGTTTAGATGTGCAGACAGCGAGACACAACCTTTACCCACCTCAGAGCAATTTAAGAGCTTACTGTCTCTATAATTATTGTGGCTAATTTATGGCCTTTCATGTATTGTAACAGCTGGTATTTCACAATGGAAAAAATCTGTGGCCCAAGCATCTTCATAAACATGTCACACATTTGCAATGGTTCATATGTAAGAGTTTATTAACTTCCATTTTCTTTTTCTTTGACTGAGTGATGAGTAATGAAATGAGACTGTAGCTTTTGAGTGGGTTTAATAAGGTGGGTTTTCAGCCACACGAGCAGTGTGCTTATCAGTCAGCAGGTTGGCCCACCACTTGAGTCCAGACAGGCGTCTCAGCAAGCATCAAACTTCAAACCATTACATACCCGAAGTGTGGACAGCGTTCCTGTTTTATGAGTTCTGGTCAGTACTGGATAGGAAAAAAGACAATGCAGGCTCTTTTTTGGGGGCCACATGAGTTGGAATATACCTTAATCAGTTTGCCAGATTTGGGATGGTTTTCTATATTCGACAACTCAGCGCTTTCATTTTATTTCTAAGCAGTTTTAAAAAACTGCAATGGACCAAAGTGCTCTATAAAATGCAATAAAAGACAATAAGGTCTTCACTATACAGTCACTGAGGATAAAACTATAACGTTTAAAGCATCAGATATCAGATAACATAAGATGAAAACATGTCGGTGAAAATAGACAGTGAAATAAATAAACAAATAAATAAAATCATCTCATCACGAAATGTCAAAGGGGATGTGTAAAGATGGGTTGATTGGGCTGAGACTAAAATCCGATGGAGAAGAGGTCTGTCAGCGACAGGGACATTCCCGTCAGAGCTTCCACTACTCTCAGGAGCATCGGATCAGCTGACCTGATGGAGCATGTGAGGAATGAAGGTACAGCAACTTCAAGAGGTGAGATGAAACAAGACCTTTTAAGTATTTAAAAGCAAATAAAAGAATGCTAAGATCAACTCTAAGCATTTTGCACCGACTGCAAACAAGCAATGGAAGGATCTGTAACCCCAACATAAAATGCATTACAATAATCCAGCCTAGTGGTCACAAAGTCACAGAGAGTAGATTTATCAAGCCCCACATCGTAAAAACTAACTTGAAGAACCATATAAGTTATTAACATGAGCTACAAATACACAGGGGAATGGAAGAAAAGGGTTGATGGACCCATTTTTGTGAGGAATTACAACTTGACCACTGACTGGCTTTTTGGCTTGTACATTACTTTAGTGTTAGTGGAGATGTGTTTAAACAATCAATTGTTTAAATTCAGCACACAATTTAGCAATTGTGTGCCTAAAAAGAGATAAGGTGTCAGTAACCGTACTGCATAGAAAAGAAAGTGTTGGAGAATTGAATTATTTGGTTCGTGGTAGTCTGAGCTGGTGTGAGCTCTCTCATCTGGTATCAATGTCCTTTAAGGATTATTGATCACAACTGAAAAAAGTATACATTTGTTAGTGAACATTTAGTTTTCTCGTGTTATGTTTTGACCAAAACAAGTCACACATTTCATTTGGACCTCAGGAAATTGTACCAACTGAATAATTATTTGTTCCATAGAAGGAAAAATTGGATCACTGTGACAGCAAAGATGTATAAATTCAGAATTACAACCCTTGAGCAAATTAGAATGAGCATATAAAGATAAGATACACTAATTGTATAGAGAGTGAGAACAAAAACATTTTACAGTTGACTTTATTGTACATTGATATCAGCAGATACGCAGTGGGACAGCAGTATAATTGATTATATTTCTTAATCTTGTGTTGAGGGCAGTGCTTGTTGTAGAGTCTGAGAGCTGCAGGAAGGAAGGACTTGTGGTAACCATCTTTCACATACTTGGGGGCAAACAGCATGCCAATGAAGGAGCTTTCCAGTGTTGTCACGGTGTCATGCACTTGTGAAAAAATTGTGCTTTCAGAGTCATTTTAGCAATGGGCGCATGTACTGTATGATGATTTGCTACAGGGAATATAAGTAACAGAACGTGTCATAGGTTTTCTCCCTCGGTCAGAATCCAAGGAGGATGAGGTGAGGAAACAGACCCAACGGCACGACAACAGGAGAGGAAGCAAAGTAGCATCTGTGTTTTTAAAAATGCAACACAAGAAACTACTAATAATCCACGGCAGGAAAACGGAAACATTGAAACATGGAGTAACATGAAAAGGTCAAGTGAAAACCCAGAGTTTATTCAAAGAGAAATGATCACAAAATGAGCAGCAGGTGAGGCGACTAGCAAAGGAAACCAGGTGTGACAATGAGGGATTAGAATCAAGAAGTAAAGTGAACAGAACACATAAGGGAATTAATTCAACATCATAAAACAGGAAACAAGACAAAACTCAAAATGAGAAGAAACTAAAGACTAGAACAGAACAAGAACAAGTCGTAAGATATTTCAGTGTTGCGTTTTTTAGATTAAAGTCACAGAAGCAATCAGTACACGGATCTGGTGCTAAAAAATATTGGTCTTTTTTTTTAATAAACCCGGCATTTTTCCATTTGGGCTGTGTGTCATCTTCAGATCAAGTCAACTCAAATTTTATTTGTAAAGCGCCAATTCATAACAACGTCATCTCAAGACTCTTCACAAACAGTTTAAGCCAATCGGATTGTCACACATTCATATACAATTCATAACAAATAGCCTAAGTAAGGGAACCAACAGTCTGCATCGAAAAGAGTCTTCGATCAATCCCCTTCTGAGCTGCTACAGGCGACGGTGCAGAGGAAAACTCCCTTTTAACAGGAAGGCAAAACCTCCACCCTCAGGGAAGGCGGCCATCTGCCTCTACTGGCTGAGGGTGGAAATGACAGAAAGGTTGAACGTAGAGGGAGGACATAAAGGGAGAGCCGAAGGAGAGTATAGAAAGAGACAAAAGACGGAGAGACACAGTCATCACATTTGATTCATCAAGATCTGCTGAGAGGAGGAATATTCACTTATTCTTCACCACTAAGATACTGATATCTTAACAAATCCCTTTATTATGACTCCAACCTGATGGTTCCAAAGATGATCTCATTTTATAAAAAGAAAGTAGGCACAGAGCTGAAAGAAAAAAAAAAAAAGCCTAAATATCTACAAGGTGATAAACATGTTACAAAAAGTCCTTTTTAACAACACTGAAGGAGTTCTTGTAAGTCAGCACGCACAAGTATCTTAAAAATCCAACACAAAATCTAAGGTTGGATTGCAATAATGCCGTAAGGATGTATCTTGAATTATATGTCCAAGTGTGCTAACAGGAAACACAGCAAAATAATGTTTCCCTTTTAGCATTTCAGTTGTAGGGACCTTTCCCTTCTCTGTCAGTGTGCTTCCTTGTATCTTCATGCTTGACTCATTGCTTTGAACAAGAATGCATGAGAGATTTCTTTTTGTTTTTCTTTTACCAGTACCTGCACTGGCATACAAAAAGTCCAGAGTAAATAATAGTTTGATTAATATGACAATGTTGTGCAAATACCCTGCCAACTTCTTCTCGGCCTTAAACTTCTTGGTTGGGACACATCTCAGGAACAGCATGTTCTCTGTCAACTAAAAAGGAAATATTACTTCATTTTCATCATACTAAGAGTTCTGTATTTAGCTGTGGAGTAAAACGGGGGGGTATTTTCAAAAACATACAAAAACATGCAAGTTTTGGCTGGATTCCCCAACTTTTCAACAGCTCAGAAACACTAAAAATAATTTTAAAACTTATTTGCAAGAGTTTCCCATTATCTTTCATTGTATCAGCAAGGCCTTTCATGTTAGAGCAGCGTTTACACCAATTTACATGGAAACTACTGAACATTTGTACAAGCAAGTGCCATTGTGGGTGAGAAGCTAGCTTAAAAATATAGCGTCTTGGAATAACTTTCCCTCTATATAATTGTATTTAATGATTTTAATCTCAACCACATGCATGTGGGCTTTTTTTGTGAGTCTCTAGGTGGAGGTAGGAAACCAAAATCTACTGAATGGCATCTAAAGTTCTAGGTGTCTGGCCAATACTTCCCCTATTTTAGATGTTAATCCAGATCTTAATGCAGGATGCCTTTTATTAACACAACACGCCATAAAACGTTCAAGGAATTCTTGGTCTGTCTCCTGCTTTCTTTCTCCCTCCATTTCTCTCAAAATAACTTGAATATTTCTGATTCCCCTTCACTCTCGCTGACTCTTTTTTGTCTAAACACACCTGACCTGACGAGACAGGTGAGGTGAGCTGAGGGGAGCAGCAACAAGAGGCAGCGTCCCTCAGGGCTCCTCTCCTTTGATCCTCGGTAGCAGATATAATCACTGATGGTACCTCAATACCTCACCAAAAGATCTTTAACATAACCTCCCTGAATTCAAGCTGCACTAATCTCAGTGATCTTTATCTCAACACTTCAAAAAAGGACCAAAGGACTAAAAAGAAAAAATCAGTTTGTGTCTCAAAGTTCAACTAAATCTCACGACCTAAATCGTAATGACAATTTTCTCTAGCAGTTCTGCTCTGCCACCTGTTTGCATGCTACTTGTTTTGTTTTTTTTCCCCAGCAGAGGAGGGTGAGCCAGAGTTCCCCACTTGTTTCAAGCTCATAGCTTTTAAGCAGATGCTGTATCTGCTGCAGCCAAACCAGCCTCACTTTTAGTGTTGACCCATGTGGTAATTCTATTTAGCTTCATGCAGACCCCATTAAATTTACCCCAAATGACTCAAACCAAATATATCAACCAATTTAAGTTTATGTGGAGTGGACTTTAGTGAGTCACTTTTAGTTTTCCCAGCATGCTCAGGTTGGGTTTGTAGGAATCCTCCAGGACGTGTATTTTGAGGAGGATTTAAAACTTGGGGTAGTTTAACTCGCTCCAGTCCCGCAGGAGATGTGTTAAAGTGTTTGAGTTTTATTGTTAGAAGCTTGTGTGGGAAAAAGAAGCCTCCCAACATGTGTCCCCGCATGAAAACTTCATGTCTTGTTGACTCACTCCGTCGTACAATGTGCAGTAAGGTCTCCATCTGCATCTGACAGAAGGGAGATATATTTCATTTGGAATTAGCTGTAGGCGGATCATAGAGGAAGAAATTTGTCAAATGTGTTAATCGTCCTCCATCTAATTTAACCAAACTACCCCCCTAAACTCATCTGCCGTCCCTCTTGATAATCTATTACCCTCCTACATAAACAACAATGACAAAAAAGCCCATTTCCCCGTGTGGATAGTAAGCTGTGCTGGTTTTGTAATTGCTTACACGTTGAAATGTCCTCCTCAATTTTATAGGAAGAAGGAAAAATAATAACAGCAACATTCCTGAGGGGCTGTAATTTTCTTCCGGCGGGTAAAAGTTGTCCATTATGGTCAGGGTCAAGGAACACATGCAACCCCGTCATCAGGGCCGCGTGGTCGACCACATCAGAACCGCCCGTCACAACCAGTGGAAAGGCCCTGTCTGTTAGCACAACACACAGCCAATCACCAGCCAGAGGCCCCAGCTCCTCAGTACATTTGCCCCCCCTAACCGCGCCGCACTCTAATTTAAGCACACATATCCCATTGAAATTACAGCATTCGTACCCACCCTTCCCTGCAATTTACATGATTTGTACGTCTATGGGTTAAATGCTGACAATACGGATTCAGCGGATCCAGAGGAAGTTTCTTTTTCTTTGTTCTGAACAGGTTATGGGTTAGCAAACACAAACCCACAAACATTCTCCAGAAAACAAGAGCATGTCAGTCTAAACAATAGGTTAACGGGAAATGTGAGTGATAAGGCAGCTCAGTGATATCTTACTGTCACAAAGCAATGGATGCATAGATAGTAACAATCAACACTTTCTCATGAATTCATCTGCTGGTGTCAGATGACGCACATTACTTCCTGAATATATTTTTAAAAGTCCTGCAAGAACTAGACAAAAAAACATTTAAAACAACAAAGAAATTCAATAAGGGTTACTGTAGCTTTACCTTGAGTACTTTCTGAAATGTGACACAGAGCAGACCTCTTTAACTTTTCATTTGATTTTAAGCTGGCGTACAGAACAAAAATCAGATGCGAGGATTTTTAACAATGTTTTTGGAAAGTTTTTTCCGTACTGCAAAAGAGGGAATGCTCTTTAGTTTCTTACAAAGTCTTTATGCCTCTTTGATAGCTGCATATTAGTCATAGTATCAGTATTTCTATCCATTCATTCATTCATTTTAAGTACCGCTTAATCCAGTTGGGTCGCAGGATCTGTATTTCTATTTATTCCTAAATAATTTAGCTACATAAAAGGACTCAGTTGTCACTCATGCAAATCTACAGGGAAGTTTCCCCATCTCTGCCGACGAAAAACAAAAAACAACCACATGGCTTTATCAAGCAATAATGTTGATGTTTACATTTTGTCCCACTGTTCCCCAAAACCACAGCTGCCTTTTAGTCATATTACTGTTGTCTGCCCTCTGCCTTTCTTGGTATCAGAAATCTAATGAAACTAGACTGGCAAGTAAACTGGATGAAAAGTTAACGTTAATGAAAACAAGTAGGGTTTCATACCTGACAAGAGATTCAACCCTCAGTCTGTTTTACAACTTTCACAACACACCTTGGCAACAATTGCCTGTGGAGCCAAAATGTCAATCATTCAATCAGTCAATCATGTGAAAATGTAGCTCATTGTGGGTTTTTGGCCATGCAAGAGTACATCTCTTTCATCTAAAGTATGACTGTGTTGACTTGTGTGGGTGTCACCTTATCAACCATCCAGTCCAGGGTGGAATTTTACAAGTGGGAATGCGTGTCTCTTCTATGCAAACCAACATGGCTCATACAGACAGTCTTAAACTTCCACAATGTTGTTGGGCCTAAAACGGGTCTACCTCCCCACTCAGGTGTTGACGGTGAGCACTTTTGGAGTCTCTCAAGCGCTGAGTGTAATAGACACAAATAAAGACAGAAGAGAAAAGCTAATACACACACCTCTCATGGGAATGCTGTCAAAAACACATTACTACATGATGCAGTTATCCCAGCAGAGGCAGCAGCAGTGATGAGTCAATGTGACAGGCTGGGAAACTGCAAGGTGAAATGTTGTGGTGGCTCGGCATGTCAGTTATTAGACTGTCAGATCCAGTTTTTACAGCCTGTCTGCTGTGCTGGCTTTCTGTACTTCACTAAGTTCCTCATGCCTAAAGCTAACACAGAAGCAAAAGACAGCAAGTTCAAATTTGTGCCTCAAAACACTCAAAAAGTCTTTACATCTTTAGAAAGCCAAAGCAATGTTTACAATGCCAAAAAACTTTGTCGGAGAATGAATTATTACGATATTCATACATTTCATACTGTACGTTGGACAAAGCCAAAAGGTAAACTGGTACAGTCTATTGTACTGTTGCTGAGGTTATGTAGAAGGGTTTATACCTGCTGTTCCAGAGAATGGGCCACACCGCAGTGGTGGAAGAAGTTTTCGGACACCCTTAAAAATGTACACAATCACAAATATTTTCAAATTAAATAGTTTTGATAGCTTTTTTCAGGTTTTGTTGAGTATTTTTGCTATGGCTGTAAAAAAAAAAATTGCATTTGAAAACCTAAGAGTGATTCTTAATGTATTATTATGAACATCTATTTTAACATGTTTTTATTTTTTATTCTTTTGCATACATTTTTTTTGCTTATATCGTACAGTGCTTTGTTTTATATGTGCTAAGAGAAAATGGACTGGAATGGATTTGTTTTTTTACCAAATGCATGGGGTGTCTTTTTTTTTCCATCACTGTATGCTCGGTTAAATAGTAAATGGACTGATATCAGGCTGAACTAGTCATATATTAACCACTCTTAAAGCTTTCACACTAGGCTACATGTCACATTTACCCAATCACACACCCATTCATACAGCACTTCCGTTGATATTATATTAAGTGCTTTGCTCTATCATGCAAGTCATACCCAGACAGACAAAGTGGGCAGCAACATGGGTTTACTGTTTTTGCCCAGGGACACTTCAGCACATAGTCTGAGGAAGGCTGGAGTCGATCCTCAGACCCACCCTATTGTAGTGATTTTTACACTTTGACTGAGTATTTTTAATTGTTTTATGCAATACCAGGGTAAAGTATGTAACACCAAACATATTTCAGACCTTGCTTAAAATGCCCCTCATCCTATATCTTGGTTAATTTGTCTGCAATCCTCAGTTACACTTTTCTGTGCAGCGTCCCATATCTAATAGATCCAAATTCTCTGGTTTTTACCAAAGTGTATGTATGAAGCAATTTTTGTAGCAAGAATGTAACTAAATTTGAAGTTTGAAACCCAGAATATGTACTGTATTGTCTTCTTTACAGTAAAAACAGTGTTTCTGTAAAAATGCTTTGAAAGTCTCAAATTGACCGATTATTTCCACAAAGTGGTCAGGTTGCACCACAATGCTTTGAAGTGTATTTGTTAGAAAGTACATGGCAGTTTGTGTTAAATATGAGAGTAAATAAACAATATTTTGTAAATTAGAAAAGGAATGAGTGTCAGTCTGTGTTGTCATCAATTCAGTAAAAATCTATTATTTAGCTTGTTTTGTATGGTGGGTTAAGTAAGAGAGAAGCAGTTGAAGTACAGTAGCAAGCAAAAAGTAAGTAAATTGATTGAATATACTGATGATAGCATGATGCCATTTGGTCATGTAGCAAAAAAAAGCTGACAAAAAGTTGATAAAATCATGAATTGACATCCCCGGCAGACACAACGAGGCTGTGGACGAGCCTACATTTACCTGCAGATGTAATCACACCTGCTTCCAATAAACTAAATCCAACTGTAGCACAAAAAACTGAGGCTTTAACTGATTGAAAATTAAAAATATTGTATTGCATCACCATCATAAGAAAAATGTTTCGCATTTAGTTCAGGATAGTAACATAACCTTCAGCAAATTATCTAAAATAATATGGTGGGTTATGGTAATAAAGGGAACTGATGTTCACCGTGGGAGTAAAACAGGCATAATCCCTTGACCCAGACACTACTGCATGACTGCATTGTTTTCTTTATTTATTTTGGACTGATTTCAATGTGTCAAAGAGGTTTTTTTTACTAATGAAACATGGCCTTTGTTAAGTGTGAGTGGATCACACATCTGTGTCACGTTTACAGTTCAAGGGCAGCTTTGTTCAGAAGCGATGTTGTTCAGTCATTTGCTCAGGTGTGCTGACGGCACCACAATGGCAAACTATCGCACAGTAAGTGCTTTTGAATAGGAATTTGTTCATTGTCACATAAGATGGAGAGCTGAGGGAAGCTTTGGCATTTGAAAAGGCCATATTTGTGGGCCTCCTGTCCGAGTGTTTACCTTCAAG
Organism: Craterocephalus stercusmuscarum; assembly: GCA_037177115.1. Classification (NCBI taxonomy): domain Eukaryota; kingdom Metazoa; phylum Chordata; class Actinopteri; order Atheriniformes; family Atherinidae; genus Craterocephalus; species Craterocephalus stercusmuscarum. The sequence goes on along the minus strand of JBBDHI010000008.1, from coordinate 19,124,599 downwards.
GACAAATGAAGCCATTGAGTCCCTCCGAGCTGTGAATGAGCTCCTTCTACACACACAGGCTTTTTGAATGCACATCAAAACAACCTCAGCAAACCCAGGGACACATTCCTCAGCCGTTTAATGTGAGGGCAAATAGGCAACCACTTCAATAAAATACCTCTCGGATGGAATTGCATAAGTCAAAAAGCAAGCTTTGGCCAGGCCAGGGTGAAACTCCGGGAATAGGGTTGGTTGAAGTTTTACGTAAAGTTTATTGGGACTTTTTTTTTTTCTAAAAAGAGGATTTATTGTGTTGACAGCTTTACAGCAGATACACATGCGACTGCTCATACATGTACAAGAGTTTGATTGAGAGAAAACCAAAGGCCATGCGATTTCACAAGACGTAGATCAGCGTCACCACCTCAAAGCCAAATTCATTCCTCAAATCTAAGTGAAATATATAGAGGAAGAAAAAACATGTCTATTTTTACGTTTGAGGTTGAGAAGACAATAACAAGCTGAGCTCTGCGAAGGCCATCCTATTTTAATTACATTGTACCGAAGCCCCCCCCCGCCCCATCTCCCTCCCGTTTCCGCAACCCCTTCCCTTCACAAACACACACAAAAAAGGCATCGCATTACACACTAACATCTCAGCTCTCCGCGCCATGTAATTATACAATCTGCAGAAAACATTTATTTTTAGGGTCAGTAAATGTTTGACTTATGCTGGTGCGCATGAAGCTGAGGGAACAGGCAGGGGTATTTTGCTATAAATTTTTAACAACTCCAGCTTCATTGTCCAGTTTTGGGGTTTTTATGATCTGGAGGCGTTCTCTTGAGTTTTTAAGCGTTTCCAGCTCCAGTATCATCCAAGAAACAGCCTAAGAGCTCACTGTTCTGTGTGTGCAGGTGTAACTCGGGACAGTCTGGTTACTGTACAGCAGGTGGTGTTTAAGGTAAAAGATTTCCAAGGAATCAATTTCTTTTCTTTACATCTGATTGGAAAAGCGTTTAAGGAATGTTACACGATTGTCCTCCATTGTTTAAGTCATATCATGAGGACTGCACACATGGAGCGATGCAGATCTCAGATTACAGTGATAAACAAAAAGAAACCAGTTATATATCAGGATCCCAAATCTTCAACTTTTTCTTTTCTTTTTTATGCACCAGTGGCTTATTTTCACCCGTCTTATTTTCATCCGGTCTTGAGATAAATGCCCTTTTCAATGTTTATTTAGAGCAAGAGAGTGAGTTTTTGAAATCCAGAAATGGCAAGTTAATGTGAGTCATTGGGATTGGTTGGGCTGACAGTTAAAGCCTTAACTATATAATTTATTGTGCTTTAGAGGAAAGTAAAAACTTAGTCATAGGATCTTTAACCTTTGTTTGAGTTACTTGTGCAGTTGAGTGAGTCAAATAATGATAAAATCTCAGGTAGTCCCTCCTATAAAAGATTGTGAACATCTCCTGATCAGGGCTGCAACAATAAACAAAGTTATGTCCAAGACAAAAGGACATCAATGTCACATTTTTCTCATATTCAGTGAAGTGAAACCATGAGTAGAACACCCTTCCTTTTTATTTTTAACAACAAACAATTATATAAAAGTTTCAATATGTTAATCAAAAAGCCTTATACTGGTTTTCTTGTGTGCCTACAGTATATTAGCTCCAGGCTGGGATTTATCTGACTAAAAATGGTCCCAAGAAAATGTGTTTTCATTCCGGTTTGACAAAAACCATCAAGGCCCACTGCTTCAATAAATTATTCAGATAGTATTTAAATGTTTAAAGCTGGTTAATCTCACATTTCCATGTTTTCCCAGCAGTTTTTAAAGATGTTCCTTTTATTTTATTGAAGACAACACAATGGAGAAGTGCAGCGTTATGTATCCATATAAATTTGTGGCTCTGAACTCTTTGACTTTGACTCGTTTGAACTGTGATGCCTAAAATAAGAAGCATTCATCTTGACATATCAATTTGCATTTAGAACCTCTTTGTATGTTTGTATGGTTCCTTTTCTGTATTTCCGGCATCCGTTTAGTTGGATTGAACTCGTGTGCAGAACTCTGTGTGCTGTATCTCAGATATCTGAACAGTGCATGTTAATGACTTGGGATCATTCTTTTGCTTTAACAAAAGGACAAGACTGCACATGGCTCATCCTATTATTAATTACTCATCATATGTTCATCAAAAAGGTATTTCGATGTCAGACAAAGAATAAGGAGGGATAATTGCTGGCATGATAGGCTGTGACTTGCCTATTGGCGATCATATCTTCTGATGGCAGCTCTGCCCACTTCAGAGCTTATTGTTACACCTATAATTGAGCAGTACTAGGAATGGATAGTTTGCACATGTATCTGTGAAGTCAGTCTGCACCTTGCTTTTGTTTTCCAGCATGTAAAATCACCTAAGGGAACAATTTGCAAAAGTTGAGGCCTTATCTTGGGTTCAGTATAAATAAAACATTTGCAACAGAAGTTATTGTATCTGGTAATGTGCCAGATTTTAATCTAATCTACAGCAAACACTGAATCCATGCCAAAGAGTTTTACAACACAGAAAGGATGTATGAGCTGTCTTGTGAGGTTATCTTATCAAACTTTGCCTCAAGGTGGCTGTAATTTATTCTTTTAGTATTCGTAGAAAATCCGGCAAAATGTGAAGATGTTTTTTAGAGTGCCTATCTGTTTATGAAGCATTTATATTCATTGCGGCTGAAGGAAGAATTCAGAGGTTTGCAGTTGTTGAATGTTCTGCAATGACATAGATATTTTATGCTCCAGTGATATGCTAAGAGATAGAAACAAGCCGAACATGCTGAATTAATTTCTCTTTGACGTGATTCAACATCTGATTTTCCAAATTCTTTCTAGGGAGACATTTAAAGTAAAATAGAAACACGCCCAGGTGACATTAATTTACATCATTTTCAATTGTGCAACAACATTCAGAATATTCCAACCACATGAAGTAGTCTCTAAATGCCGATCCTCATCCTCATTGGTTTGAGTTCATATAATCAGAAAGTGACAGAAATTGCCAGAACATTTGCAGCAATTCTTGTTAAACATGTTAGGTCTATTCCTTAAAGAGGTTTACTCCATTTGATCATTTATTCCCAATTGTAGATATTTAGCTAACCAGTTGGGATTATCAAAAAGAAACAGTAAATCCAACAGCACACCTTTTTTAGAAAATATTGTAAAACACAAGAGTGCAAGTACCTTTTGTAATGTTGATCAGATTGTGGCTCATCTAATGCAGTGACCATTTACAGAGACCAGTGTGATACTGATAAATGATAAAACTCCCAGAACATGGTTAACATCAACAATGCTTGGGCAACATCTGAGGCAGGCTGTGCGCTATGGTGCCACAGTCCTGACTTTCTAAAATGAACATAATAAATGTAGACTTGAAATCTGGAGGAAACCATCTTTTAGCTCTTACCATAATTAGTTTATTCAGGATTCAATATTTATCTCTGCAACCTTTCTGAATCATTTTCACCAGTTTTCTACCTGCACTGGTTTCCTGATTTTAAGGCTGGAACATTCTGACTCTTCTTCTTCTAAGGTTAAAGTCCAAAGGTGACTAGCCTTTTGGCTCTGGAAAAACCTGCCTTAGGAGCTCCACCTGGACAAGTTCACTCACTATTCTCACTCCTGCAGTATCATAAACCTTTTCTAATAAACCTTGCCTTTAACTCTCATCAGCTTAACAACTTGAATGTTTTGTTTTTTCATACACACAGTTTGTTCAGTAAAATAGCTGAGACATTGGTCTATATCAAAACAAATCAAAGGAGGCAGTTGCTGGATGAGTAGATATGCTGTTCCTCATTTGAGTTTGGCAGGATGTTAATCATCAGCTGACAAGAAATGACTTGTGTGCACCACAAAATTATGTTTGGAAGTCTCAGAAGAAAGCCAGAAAATGTTCTGAGTGATTTGAGAAGTCACGTGAAGGATAAACACAAGTTTTTCTTAGTAGACTTCTCCTTATATAAGGATCCAGCTTGCTCATTAATAAATCAAATGAATTCATGTCAAAAGGAAAAAAGACCAAGAAAAAGAAAGAAAAACACATCCCCTTCTTGTGTTGACATTTATTTCTATTGTTATTCTTGATTTGCTTGGAGACGCAGGGACCTCAGGGGCTTCAGCTTCATTACTGGCATTTTGTTTGGTGTTGATGGGAGAAGGAGGTGGGAGTTCTACCTCAGATGCTATCAGATGACGGAGTATTTACCTCCATTGGTGTTTTCAGTAATTAAAGAGCGTCCCTTTACTAAAAGCTGTGGCCACTAATCACTTGAAGGACTGCCTCTCATGGCCTTCTGAACGTCTCCTCCGGCTTAAAAAAAAAAAAAAAATCTCCCAAACATTCTACATGAACTCACAATGAGCACCGAAACTGTCTTCTGAATATGAAACTTCTTTCAGACTGCTTCTCTGCTGCTAATTACAAGATGGATCAGTGGCCACTCTAATGTGTTTTGAATAACATCTTTGAAACATGACACTGCCACAAAATCTCCAGCCCGCGGGAACCCTGTGCCTGCAGGAAACCACTGAGAAGCTTCTGCTGTGTTAAGCTGGACAGCTTATCTACAACACATCTCCAGGGCCGCTTAAAAAGTCTGCAATTGCAGGTTGTCACAAAGAAAGAGATGATGAGTTAAGCTGGGTTGCTGGAGTCTACAGGCTTATTTCAAAGGTTACAATTGACATCAAACATTGTTCTTCATCCTTTTAAAGCCAAAAACTTGAGAGCGACGCTTTGGTTAGAATTTTTCTTTGAGATTTGTGAAATAGAACAAAAGGTGTGCGCTGCTTCCTGCTGCAAACCAAAACCATGACTCCAAATGGGAAAAATGGTCTTTGATGTGCCCCACACACACAAAAAAAAACATGCACAAAAACACTGAGCAGGGAATATTATAGCAGAACAACCTTTCATTTTAAGTCTGGCAGTTAAATTACACATGCCCTTAGAGCTTATTATTACACACCACTTGTTAAAATTCATGTTACTTTCTAAACTCTAAACAGTTATATTTTAGCCCCTAAGCGATATTGTTGAAATATAATTCATTATTATTCTTGGACTACTTTTTTCTCATTGTCACTGTGGATTAGCAACATAATACCCGCACAAAGCTGCTCATTGAGAAGCTGAGAATATGATGAAACATAACCTTTGTCATGCTGAGGCCAACTAGATTCGGGACAACAGTGAATATTCTGTTTTGCAATGTGATATGGCTGCAGCTATAGCCATGTGATGTCATTTCGCCTGGGTGTTCGATTTGGCAGGGTTGTGGGAGATTAAAGGTTCTTCCGATATGCTTCCTCTCCCTCTGAAGAAGCACCCGGGTCCCCCCTCTAATTTGCCTGCCCCTGCCATTTGCTTTGTGCACAGACTGAAGGCTTTGAAGTGGTGGCGCTCTCTTGCACATGATGGAGATGCGTGAGCATGTGTGGCTCGGGGTTTGTGCCTGCCGGTGATAATACAAAATATTAGAGTTCAACAAAAGGTAGGTTTTCCTGCCGTCCTCATTCCCATGCAGCACAATGCAGGCACACAATGGGAGCAGGCTCAGTCACCGTCATTATCCGCCGAGATCCACTGTGAGCTTCAGATACATGAGCCTCGCTTACGTCTCTCGGGTGACTCCACTGGAGAGCTAACCTCAAGTTTATCTGCGTGACCGTCAGTATAAGATTGCATATTAAGTATTACATTTCTACACGTATCTATATTTATATGTTTGTTTTGTTTTTTTAACATTTGGGAATAATGGCGGTAGTAGTAGTTTACATGTTATAAAAAAAAAACAACTTGTTGACCTAATTTTACCTTTGCGATTTTTCTACCCTCAACATTAAACTGCAAACAATAGGCTACTCTTTTTCTAAGCTTTTTTTTTTAAACCAACAGTACTGAA
>JBBDHI010000008.1:19077140-19110223 GCA_037177115.1 Craterocephalus stercusmuscarum | reverse complement strand
AATAATAATAATAATAATAATAATAATAATAATAATAATGATAATAATAATAATAATAATAATAATAATAATAATAAAAGTGTGAGTGTGGGTTTAAGACCGTACTTGGCATGTTAACCAGATGCAATGTAACCAGACCAACCTTCAATGATGTAAAACATTTTTTCATATAGATATACTGCAGATTTAAAATATCCAAATAGAAAAATGCACTCCCTATATAAACACATATATATGCCCTCTTCAAAGGATTCATTTAGTGCCATGCATCTATGGCTGTTACTATAAAAACCCTTTAGGGTGGGGTTAAAGATGAGACGTGAGCAGACAGGCAAACACACAAATGGTATGCGGTAATAGTTTTATAAGCCTGTTCAAGACAAAAACACACCTACACTGTCTACTGCACGAGTCCAGAAACATGCCCCGAGCTGATTTATCACTACACAAAATGTCAGATAGAAACCAATCTATGTTATCATCCAACAACTGTACACAAAATGTAGTTGTACTATTAATCACTCTGAAAATTTTAAAATGTGGCAATCAAGGTGCTGTCTAAAACCCTTGACACTGATGAATCAGCTCTGCCTTATCAATAGAAATAAAGATAAGTCCAAAATGAAAAAAAGAACTAATTGCTGCAAAGCTAATGTCTACAACCAACGCTTTGCAAACACTTCTGACATCTTTTGAACTTTGCATTTACCTTTAACGATAGCAGGGATATTATCAGTTGTAAGAGTGAAGAAAAGCCTGATTTGTGCAAAAAGCACAAGAGCAGAACAAAAGAGGGTTAATGAATAACAGGATCAAATCTGATCTGCTAGGTTTCTTGCGTGATTTATTCCTCCAGCTTTCTGATTGTCTACTCATTCCTAAATTCGCTGCTTGTTACTGTTGTTCTTTCCTCTACTAGTTTGAAACAACTGACTGCATTCGAACCTAAATTGGCACCGGACATGCCACCTTGAATCAGTAAGCATCTTTATTAGTTAGCTAATCTTATCCTTTGTTAGCATTAACATTTTCTTTCACTAAAACGCTAGCATGAAACTATGCAAGGTCAAGCAATGGAGAAAAAAGTAACTGACAAAAAAACTGACTTTGGCTGCATGTGTCTTATTTTCTGTGGGACTACAGGTTATCAAAAGCCTTTCTGAAATACTTGAACTTCTTTGGAACATCTCTGGTGTTTTGTGACAGTGACTGATCAGAATTAAATGTCCTTTATTTCTCACCTGCATGAAAATATACAACAACAACAAAAACAACATATTATCAGATAAGTTTTGTTTTTATGCGTGGCACTTATCTTTATAGCTTCTACTTGCTTCTTAATCCCTGATCCTTATGCATGTTTGCCTCTCTGCCAGATTAGAGTGTCATGTCATGTCTGTCATCAGCTCTGGGTTCAGGCCCGGGGCGCTACGTTGATTCCAGGTGAGAAGAGAATCCTCCTCTCACTCGTGTTTATCACAGCAGGGTTGAGGAGCTGCTGAGTGAGACCAGAGTAAACCCAGATTAACCCTTCCCACTTTTCTGGTTGACCAGAGGGTCATAGGGAACCCTCCCGTAACTCACTCAGCTCCCTTGTTTTTACTTCTTTTGTCCTGGGAAGCATGTAAAATATTTCAGTCATTTGGAGAGCTTCTCTTTCCTGTGAGGTTGCATCTTGACATTTAAGACGGGAGCTGCTGGTTGGCTCAGAAAAGGGCAGGTGTTCTCTTGGAATTCATTCCTGAGATGCCCAAGCTGGGATTGCTCGTTGTTAATTGTTGTGTTTTGGAAAAAATAATCACTCCACAAGTTCATCACTTACAACCGCTACCGTCTCATCAGTCACCTTTTGTGGTTTGTTTGGGTTATTTAAAGGCCAGTTTGCTCACATGTGCCTGTTACACAGCAGCATTGTTGGCAAACCTTAAAACGCCAACCTGTCGCCAATTACATGTTTGCATCTAAGGTAGTTAATCCAAATGTATATTTTTAAGTTTTATTTATAAGACTGACCTCTATCAGTATCAATAAAAAACAGGTTAGTGCTGTGCAGATCTCCATCAAAAGCCAAATTTATGCTTGTCAAAACAAACATGCTGCTTACACCTCCTACCTGTGAGAAGGTTTTAAATCACCACGCAGTCCCACAACAAGACATTCTGCATTAGTCACTGGAATTTACCATCTCTGGATTTGACTGGAATTGATGGGAACACAAAGGGACATGCAAATCTGCTGCTACACTAAAGTTTGCAAGAATGGAAATGCTCGCTTTTTCTTGATATGAATACATTTTTACCTTCCACAACATCACAAACTAAGCATCTAAAACCTGCAAACTAAGAATTCATAGCTGGCAGCTTGCACTCGGTATCACTGAGTGGGGCTGACAACCCTGGGTCAGTTCAAAATAATAAACGAGTCTAATTATCTCATGTAGTTGTTATTTTCAAAAACTATGGTCAAACATGGCCTGCAAGATGCAGTGCAATACCATTACTCCATGTTGACAGGGCTTTTTGTCCGCTGGGATGTAGTGGTACACAGACCTATGTAGCCCTCTGAGCACAGACAGTTAACGCATTGTTAGTATTTAAGAAACCTGTTAACACAAAATCTTTTGCTGTAAAATAAAAGTTAAAATAAGGCTGAAGAGTTATTTATTTCTCTTTTGTAAGAATTGACAGCTTTGTGTTTATAGAACACACCACCTGCTAAACAGTGATAACAGTTGAATGCAACATATCTTATCATATCTAGGCAGTTACACATCGAAATTATCACCCTAATCACAGTGTAATTAAGCGAGCAATAAGCAAACAAGATATGGGTGCCAAAGGTCTATAGGCAGACTTTCTATGAATTGCCCTGAACTTGGTGTGAGGACAGTGTGGTGCTCCCTGTGGCCACCGTGACCTCCCAGGCAGTGTTTGCACTCCGACACAGCTTGAACATGTTTTCACTGTGGATCCAGGGCTCATAAAAGACGCTAATTAAAGGGCATCCTTCAGCAGAGTGTAGCTATCATTCAGTCATTTCGTGTTTATGGCCATTTTTTCTACTCTTATAAAACTCTGCTGAAGTGGTGTATATCTGACAAGAGGAGCCTGAGGAAGAGATAAGACATCCATAATCTCTCTGTGTCAGCACTGGGCTGCTGTCTCTGCTGGGCTGTGACCCTTTGCCAGGGATCGAGTCAAAGATTTGATGGTCACCCACGCAAAGCTGAGAGTTGTGCATGCAATAATGTTCACATGTGTTATGCTGAAAACACTCCTCTAATCTGAAAGGGCGAAAAGAAGTGGCTCCATCTTTGCACTGTGTAATTAAAGGAGATGCAGCGTAAAAATTCAAGCTATTCTTGTGTGACGCTGACTTGAGCACACCGTATGTTAACAAATAGTCGAATACTTTACATAAGTTCAAGTCAAACAGATGCTATACTTAAGCCATGAGAAAAGAACGACAGTGCAGGTCCCATCCAACAGGCATGCGATGAGTCATGGCAGCTTGGGCAAACAATGTTGTCTGGTGTGACTCATAAGCACTGACACATGGGCATCCAGAACACGTGGATCGGCCCGTAACAGGCATGTCGAGGCAAATGGCTGCAGCCATTTACACCTGGATAAATCCCCTGATCTGTCTGACACCGAGCCATCTTCTGCACCCAGCTCACACAGTGTAAATACGGACGTGCATGTGAATGATAAGGCTTGGATTCCCTGCAATTTTTATGCCTGTCTGTGTGTGTCTGCGTGTGTGTGTGTTTTGCCATCTTGCAGCAGTGTTTGTCTGGATTAGTCTGTCTAAGCCTACCTGCAGAGAAATCCTGGTCCATCTGCTCACGTGGTCAAACACTACATGCTCGTGGTTACCGGTCCATTGCTAACAGCAGGGGCCCTGCGGTGACTCACTGCGTCAACGTGCTTGCTGTCTTCCAGCCGTCGGCTCTCACGGTTTCCATCACATTTTTCAATTCGGTCCTCCAAGCCGATCCCTGTACATTTCATGAAGTGCAAAACTGTAACACGCTAACATAAGGTTTGTTATTTTCTTTTTCTTTTCTTTTTTTGTGTTGTTTTTACTTGCAGTTTCAGGTTGACAAGAGCAAACACACACCTGTCAACCAGGCCGTTATGGTAGCTTTGCATATCCTGGCTCCCTTTTTGAGCAGGATTCAAAGCTTAATCTCTCTCGTGAACAAAGCCAACTACTCCCAGTTGATATAAACAAATGTGATGCACTATACTATGATGTAAACTTGTGCAATGTTATGATGTATGGTTCTGTTCTAAATGAGGCTGAGTTGTTTGTCTCAGAGCGCTCCCACAGAATGCAATAGGGAAACTTTCTTCAATGTGACATGAGATGAGACTCCATGCCAAACCATCAATGACTTTAGAACATTCAGTACTGCTGGCAGAAGCTCTTTGTTGTATTCTCTATGCCCATAAAGCTGGTAATTCATCAGGAGGAATGTGGTAATTCCTGCTGATGCTTTAAGGCTGATAAAAAAAAAGAACCTGACAAACCATCCAAGTCAATTAGGACTTTCATGCATGTGCTTGAGTTATAAAATCTGCTTTTTCAAGGAAGGAAGAAAAAATATATGTTACTGGTATGGTGTAGTTTTGTTTTTGTTTTTTTCATAAAAATTTCAACACGCATCTAGAGAGTTGCTGAATCATCTCAGGCAAAACAAGGAACAAGTAATTTGGCAGATGTAAAACTAAAATTCAGCACAAGTGATGTGATTGCAAAAACTCAAAACTGCATTTCTCAAGTGCTTTATGCTGTTTTCAAGATGCTTGACAAAATGTAACTTATTTTTTAATTGTTCTGCCTGATCTTGATTTTTATTTGGGGGTTGGGGGCAGTTTATCAGACTTTATGAACTGAAATATACTGAGTATATGATGCAGTTTAAAATGTTAAAGGTCAACTTGCTGAGATTGTACGACTGTCTTCCAGCTGTCAGATTTTTTTCTTTTACGATAACCATGGTTCATGACCCATTGCATGAGTTCAAAATGTTGTTTGACCGCTTGTTGACCACTTGATGTTAACGTATGTATGACTGCAGGACATGATGAGAGAGGAAGCAGGAAGAGCAGGAAGTCTGGCTTTGCCAGTTTCTAACTAATTAACACAAAACTGATTGAGTGACAAAAAGTAGAGAGTTTTATACTGTGTCTAATGCAACACATATCCCTTGATAAGACTTTTAGCTTGTTAGTTTTTCATGTTGGGTGCAGATAAAACGTGAAATATTGCAGGCTTGACTAATCTTTCTGGTTATGATGTGACAGGACAAAGTGATTGTACTGTAAAACATAAGGTTTTCTATAGTAACGAAAACATCTTATGAAACTGAATTAAAACAACGTGTAATATAAGAACAACAGTATCAATTCATTTTATATTTCTGAAATGGAGTTCCCCCTCTCTTGGCCCCGCTCCATCTCTTTCTTTCGTTTTTGAGAAAATCACATTTTGATTCACGGTCATTGATAAATTGGGGCATTCTTACATGTAATATTTCAAAGGCAAAACCAGAGAAAGAGCTCATCAAGTTACAGATATTAAGCTACAGTGACTTTATACAGATGCACCAACTCACAAAAATTTAAGCCAGTCTCCTCAGACCACAGCTGATCCATGCCGAAGCCTGGAAATACGATATCTGGCATGTAGAGCCAAGAAGCTGTAATAGTTTAGTTATGAAATTTATGAGGCTGATAAAGGAAAATCTTAATCGAGTGCACATGTTATACAGCGTGTAAACCTAAAAGAAACATCTGTCACTGGCATCTGCAGTGTGAACCGCTTATCCAAAAGAATCTGACAGGTTGACGAGAAATATTTCAGGATCACGCTCATATTTTGCCCTTTCCAACCCTCTCTTGGTGTAAGTTTGTCATCTGTTGTTGGACTTACAATAGAAAATCCCTCCCGCTCTGTGCTTAAAGAGCAGCCACGACCTCTTTACAGTCACGCAGAGCGGGAGGATGAAGACGAGGTCCCCGGGGTCGTGATGCAGCAGCTACACTGGACACCACAGCTTTGGATTCTAGTAAGAGAATGGGCTTTTTTTTCAGTTTTTCTTTTTTTTTTTTTTCCTTCAGGGTCGTATAAACATCAACGCCAGACCTGAGTGGGATCAAAGTGCTCATTAAAGAAGCCCACAACCCTGAGAAATGGCAGACCAAATAGCAGGCCATGGTGACGGGCAGGAACTAAATCTGGAACAAGGGCATGCATTCATTTCCTAGGAATGAAATGGGGTGTCTTAGGCAATTGCCATTGAGCAACTACAGTTTTTTAAACAGTGTTGTGTTTTTTAAAGCCACTGCAAATGGGAAACAGCAAAGTTTCCATGCGGATAAAAGGAAACTAGATAGAAATAGATATACAAATAATCATAATCAAACGGTTACCGAACAGGTGACCAAACCTCCAAATGAAAATAACGTACGCTTGGAAAGAAAATGTGTGCATGACATCTCATAGGCATACATAGTGTCATACTGGAAACGTTTCTGCTCGTTTAACGGTTTCCGCCAGATGGGCTGAAATAGTGGAAATTCAGCGTTTGTGTGTGAAACAGAAGCACGCTGAAGCATCTGTTTTAAACGTCTGCACACAAAGTGTGATTCACAGTTGGTCTCTGATTAGAATCAATATTTTTTTCTCTCATTCTGTCAGAGGATATGATCAGAATGAAAGCTGCCTGTTACCCCACCGACAAAAAACCCCCACCTTTGATGTGGCCTCTGTGTGAAAGCAAAAACACCAGAGTGCAATTACATGTCCTGCTTGCAGGCTTCTTAAAAGCTCAATCAGAGAAATGTTAACGTTTGTGTGAGGGACAATAGGCTTTCCATTGTCAACTTTAAATGAAAATGGCCTTGTGTAAACAACATGAATGAAGCAATCTGGAATCATCCGCTGATTCAAACTTCTATTTGAGTCTTTGTGATTATGGCTTTCCCACCATTTCTGTGTAATTACAGGCCTGCGCCCCTTGGCAGTGGGGTTCACATTACAAGTGTGGTTATCAACATGTGTGTGAGAGCAAGTGAGAATGTGTGAGTGAGTGAGTGTGTGTGACAGACAGGGGAGGCATACAGTACAGCCTGAGCGTGTCTGCGGTTGACCCTTAGCCTTAATGTCCACTGAGCAGGTTTAATTATCAGATAAAATGCCTCCTGGTAACACTTATCATATAAAGTCAGTGCATGAGTTAGAGTATTGATGACAAATCTTTGTATCAGAGTAATATTAGCTCAGAGCAATATTTTTTGCATGAGACTATAAATAATACCAATCAGCTGTCACTGCTTACTGGATTGTTACGCACTTCTCATTCAGAATTTAGATTTTGCTCCATCTCCGTCAGCACTGACTCTGAAGCGCTGCCTGCATAATGAATAGATAATAAGCTAATAAGTCTAATCATTCACAGTGTTATCTAACCTACCAAAATTAAAACTTCATTATGTCAACTTGCTTTTACTTGTACACCTGTTACTTATAATTGTAATTTTGATGTTTTCTTAAAGTGAGATTTTGATAGTTTACAGCTTCTTTTCAGTCAAAAATGTAACAAGAACAGTGTTTGTACTATGGACGGTACATAAATAATATGCTGTGGATTTGTCTAAAACTTGGATGCTTACTAGTGTCCAACAGGAGGCAACAACTGTGATTGCAAAAAGCAGTCTTGCATTAACTTCTATGAAAAGAAAATGTCCATATTTCTCACAATAATTTATTAGTTTTCTAGTTTCTGTGTGACAGTGAGGGTTGTGTAACTATGACTCAGACTGATCATGTGCCCTGTCTACTTGGCCACAGGGATATCCCTTTGGCTGTCTGGTAGGCGTGCATGGCTTTCTCCTGGGAGGATCCCAGGCCCTCCTTTGTACTGCCACTCTATCAAACCTGATCTGACATATAAATGTTACATAGTTAGTCAAAAATCACCATCTTTTGCTGATGGAGATTAATTCTGCATGATTTTTTCTTTTTATTCACTGTTGTTTTTTTTTTGTCATGCCAGTCTGCACTAGCTCATTAATCCACTCAATTTGATTGGGGTCTAAGGTCATGTGTCCTCTAGGTTTCACGGTTTTTGAAGAGACTTTCGTCAGTCAGCCAGTGAAACAAAGTGAGTGTGTTTAATGCAAGGTTTCTCACCTTAACCTAAATGCCTAAACCTAACCAAACAGGGTAAAAAAATCCAAACTAAAGCAGCAAGTGTAGAAATTATTGGACCAAAGTGGGAAACAAACTTTAATACTTGCTTGACACAGTCACTGTATGGAAAACCTTCTCCAACTTCCATATGCAGTAGTTTTTGTTTGGTATTTACAGCATTACTGTAAGAGTGTATGCCTCTAGGTCGTACATTTGGTGTCTACAATCAAAAAGATAAGTTTTTTTCTCAAGATATATATCAGAATAAAATTTTATTCTTCAGTATATTTGTAGTGATATTGACCTTTGAATAGAAAAAAATATTCTTTTATAAATGACCACCACCACAGCTACAGTTAGCCTAAAATCATAGACTGTAAAATGAAAGGACGAACCTTAAAACCACGTGATCCGTTGGTTTCTGATGAGCTGAAAAGAAGCTCAGTGGGAGGTTCTTCGCCCTTTTGCCATGGCAGTGACGTAATCTCCGTCACAGGTAAGCGCAAGACGCTTCAAATTACCCCAGAATGACAACAACAAAAGAAGTACAGGTCACATTCAGGTCACAGAGGGATCGGACTAGCATTTGTTGACAACACATTGGTAAAATGAAGGAGTTTTGTGGCAGAAAATGCTTTACTTAGAGGCCGAGCAGCTCTTGCTCCGAACACTCCCATTATATGCATATATGCTGATCGCGTGTAAATATCAATATCGTCTGAAGGAATTCGAGTTGCACCACAACTGTTTGGGTGAGTAAATGATCGCATAGCATGCTACAACATAGACAGGTTGAAAAATACCGAACTTCCCCTTTAACAAGGCTAACCTGGAGCTAACGGGAGCTAACCAGCTAACGGAGGAAGGCGGGCTAAGGAGAAAGTGCACAGTTAGTCAACTAAAAACTGCAGTTGTGCTTCTCTTGGCCTTTGATGCCCAGATATCTGGCACTTGTCAATCAAAAAGACACGCCCCTAATTATGAAGAATTTCAGGACCAAATAGCATCTGGACAGAATTTTTTCACTCCCCCCACATTTGTCATGAAGGTAAACCTGACCTTTTAAACCTAAAATGTTTTTTTTAACCATGCTGTAAACATGTTTAATTCTGCTGTAAAGTTGGCCTTTTTAACATGGAAGTCAATGGGGAATTGCTGTTTTGCAGCCAGCACCTAGCGGATGAGGGGGGGAACTGCAAGTTTTGACACTTCCGCTTGGGCTTCACATTTCTAAGCCAGAGGTTGCCGCTTGTCTTAAAACTAATGACTTTTTTCATGACTTATGTTTGATTTTTGCGAGCGCAGCCAAAATCACCAAAAGCTTAGGTCAATCGCTGTCTTCTTGCTGTAACCACAAAATCTGTGGGTCCAACTCAAGCATTTAGGTTAAAGCGCATTGGAATTTAACTCTCCAGAGAGGTCATCAGTCAAAAAGAGGACAGGACTGAGTTGTAGTTCCTTTAAACTCAGGAGACACTCGCCAACAGTCACACTTTTTAACTGTAGATAGATATATTCCCAGATGAAGCTTGGACAGCCCAAGCCCCAAATGATGAATTAGGCTATTCACCTCTGCTGAATCCACACAGACCTCTGTGTGTTTTGTCACATGAAAACACAAGGTTGCCTCTTGTACCCCAGGCCCAAGTATGTAAAAACAGAGGAAATAGCTGAAAGAAAAGGTGTCATTTTTCTTCATCTGAAAGAGTGGATGTGTGTGTGTGTATGTACATGTACGACTCGGAGAGGAAGAAAAGTAAGAGTGCCTGCATGCGTGAGAAGCACATGGAGGGAAAGTGAGAGCACGAAGGGAGAAAGAGAAACTGGCCTCTAATTCGCTGATCTCAGCTGATTACATTTTCCCGTCCAGACGGTAGACATTCCTTCAACCTGTGGCCACAACCATCGGGCCCCTCGGTTGTAACTCTGCAGCAGAATACCATTAGAGGTAAACAAGACAGGGTCTATGCAGGCCACAGAAACAGGTGGGCTTGAAGGGTGAGACCAGTCACTGAAACCCTGTCAGAGACAGACAGAAAATCTCCAACAAATGTTCAGACTTAAAGGACTTTAAACCTTAAGCACAATCAGATTTTCTTACAAGCATCAAAAAGACAGGGGGAAAAAAAATCCCTTGCGGCTTCTGTTTGTTTAGATGTCCATGAAAACACAACATTTTCGCCTCAAAGAGTTACGCATCAGATCTGTTTGCTGCTGTAATTGCACATCTGGTATGTAATCTGACTGAGGTGATGAGAGTGAGGCTGTCATTCTGAGGAATACACCAGCTCATGCCGTCAGCTTACGAGGCAGTTGGATCTGTTGTCAGGCTCGGTCGCTGACCTGGTGAACATTTAACACAGCAGATGCAAGCCCCTTTCTTGGTACATTAATGTTGCACGCGTGTGCTCAAACAGCTCCACTCAACATAAGGTAGCGCCAGTGTGTAAGCAGCGTGTTACTGCTGTGGCTGCTGGAGTTAGTGCTAGTTTCAACACCCAATTTACTTTGAAACAAAAAAAATGGCCATTTTGGAGGCCTCGCCTGAAGCATCTTAGCTAAAACCTCTCTAATTTTGTTCTGCTTTACCTCATAAAGGTTGGCTTTCGCAGAGATAATGTTCAGATAATGTAAAGCTGACTCATTCTAAAGGGGTATTCATTTTAATCCCAAAAGTCTTCTCTTTTTTTGGCAAGTCTGAAAGTTTGATCTTTATAATCATAGCTTAGTACATCAAATGAGCTGTCTTGATTTATTTTTCCCAAATAGCACATACTGGCATTTTCACCTCTTCACAAATCTAACAAGTCTTCCCTTTACGAGGAATGTTTTGTAAAGAAAGAACCACATACATGAAAGCTGAAATGTTTTCAGAATGAACATCTTGGTATGAAAAGTCATTTATAGCTATTTGATTGATGTGATGAAGGAAAAGAAGCAAAGGGGAGAATAAATGCATCAACCAAGCAAAGTTAGAAATACTCAAAAATACCTCAACACTGTACTTGTGTAAATGTACTGCGTTGTTCTCCGCCATGGCTGTGTAGCTGCAAACACATGCACTCAGTCAAAACACTCGCCTCACCCCAACAACAGTATCACTTTTTCCGCTACTAAGGCCACAAAGGTCAGAGAAACACTGGCAGCATTTCAGCTCCCTCTCCCCTTCTCTGCCGCTTGGCAAGCCATACATTTACTATCAACAGGAAACATCTTTCACAGTAAAGGAAGTGTTACTCTCTAATTGGCCTGATGTGATTCAATGACCCGGCTGCTCTCAGCCAATGGGAGGGGGATTATTTTAAGAGGAGGTATAAAAGGGAAGTGCTACCCTTCCAGAAAGCTTAGACGGCACAAAGTTTTCACACAGAGTATGCTGCTCTCCGCTCAACTTCTGCAAAGTTAAGACTGTACATAGACACATTACTAAGCACATCTGGTTTCATTGTTTTTTCATGGATCCCATAACACATCATGAAACCACAGTCTAAGCAAAAGAAGATGGGGGGGAGCCCAGAGTGCAGAAAAACTGACCTCGTTATGATCGTCCAGCCTCGGCGCATTCATTCTTTCTGAGCACATTTTCTAAGCGGAGAAAACTAATCTGTGTATTTTTTCGCTTGGAATATATCAAATCATAAATCGCACACGGGAGGTAGAAGGCATGAAGTAGAGAGGAAATTCCCACTGAGGAGGATTTACAGTTTTTTTCCCCCTTTTTTCTTTTTACAGGTACTCACATTCATAGCTACTATAGCTCCTCAGCTGCCGCTTATGTCACAATTTCATTTTTTACTTGGCACATTCCTGAAGGTGATTGTTCTTCCTAACTTTGACTTCTCTTTCTTTTGTGTCTGTGTGTGTGTGTGACTGCACAAGGCATGAGAGCAGAGCCAAAAATATCATAACACAGAGGGTGACATTAGGGGAGCGCGGCGTAGCGACGGGGAGCTATGACGGAGTTCCCTGATTAGCGAGTTACCACGCAGAGACAAAGGGCCTCTGAAATCACAGGAAACAGAACAATCAAAGAGCCAGTGCACATTCCAAGAAAAGCAGCGCGCCACAGAAACACAACATGATCCAGGACGTTGCTCCGTCTGAACATCTGATGAAAGCTTCAGCTGAGAGGGTGCGCTGAATTATTAGCAAAGAATGACTCCAAGGACGGAGCAAATAGTCAAAATCTTAAATTACTGAAGCCCATTCATCATGCGCTGTCTTTGATCTCAGTTTCTCACTTTTTCCTGCTGAGAGACAGAAAATCAAAAGAAGACATGAATCTCAGGCTATATTTGGCTAAGAACCGAACCCTAATTATAACTTCCATATGGTTCTGTATCTGTCTCACAGGCTGAGAGACAGGTATTTTCATACACTCAAAGATGCAAAAGCCTCAAAAGTGTGGGGTCCCCTTCCCCTCAAAATACACCGCTGGGCCCACACAGCTTCTCTGTGATCCATTAGCGCTCAGCCTGGACTCAGGAAATAACTAGCTCTTTACGCTCTCTCCAAAATGGCAGCTCTGTTTCCGCAGCGCTGGTTTGCTGGATTAAAACAATTCCCCACCAGCCCATAATTTGTGGGATTTTCATAACATGACACACCCTGCAATACATTTCCATTATAACCCAATTTTGCATTCTGATGGGGACGTTTCAAGATGGAGGGACAGTTTTTTAAAAGTTTCGGTGAAGGACCCTTTCAGTTTTTCTGGCTCCTTTTGGGGGGGTGAAAGCTGTCATGGATGAACAATTAGCTGCCGAATGCCTCCGATTTCTCCTCAATTGTTCCATAGTAGGTAACAACAGGGTTGGGTGGATAAACCCTCAATGTGGTTGCACAAATTCTAGGTCAAGAGGAGATGAAGGGAATCTATTTTCAGCATAATGTGCTGTTTATCTCTGCGTGTAGAAACAGTGGGGAACCTTTTCCCCCACAAGTCAGGCCCACTTCTCCAGCTTGTGGCTTATGTGGCTACCTATGTGATGCAGATGCTTGATTATCTGTTTGCTCTTTTTCAACGCAGGATCCTCTGTCAGTTCTTCACAGAACTGAAAGAAAAAAAAGCACATGCACTACCAAGTAAAAATTACAAATACTGGGGAATATCCATATCTCCCCAGTTTTCCCTCAAGGCTAGAAACGGGATATCTCACACCTCAATCACCAGATTGTCAAATGTAGACAAGAACCTTGAGCCTTTTGTCTGTGCTTTTAAATGTCTGTCAAGCTGTTCCACGTCAACT
Source organism: Craterocephalus stercusmuscarum (assembly GCA_037177115.1). NCBI lineage: Eukaryota > Metazoa > Chordata > Actinopteri > Atheriniformes > Atherinidae > Craterocephalus > Craterocephalus stercusmuscarum. Next base: position 19,096,772 of record JBBDHI010000008.1, on the reverse strand, counting down.
ACAAGAGGACAACTAAAAGGGCCAGATGGGTATGAATCAGAGCCCTGACAACCTCAGATTCAACAAAAAACATGCTGGGCTCAGCAGCCCTCCTGGCTCAATCAGACACCCGCATTATATACACAACTGCTGTACATGTGTTCTTGTTAATCCGATTTGAAAGACCAAATTTGACATGGGTTACAGTAGAGTCAAGAACGTGGAATCTCTGTTGTGAGCTTGTGTGAGGTCTGTCAGAGGCAAAGCTCTAAAAAGAGATTCAAAGATCAAGAGATAACGTGAACTTAAGATCAAGCTGAGCGAAAAGACACCCGGATGTCAATCAATGCAATAGTTACGTGATTTGCTTAATGAATGATTGCATGCTTAAAAACAATGTTGGCACACACATCGCACAGTTCTACATGTTATTTACTCTTTTGCAAAGCCTTCGCACAGCCTCGACGTTTGCAGCTTAGAAAGGTGCACGACATCGAGCAGAGAGGAACTGTGATTGTTCATAGCAAACATACAAGCCACCTCAGTTTGCGTTAACCCACAACACACAAATGCTGATGCTTACACACACGGAACACACAGTTCAGGAAACCATGGCTAAACTGTGAGAAGATTCACTGTTCGAAAAACAGGAAGTGGTTACCAGCTGCACTAAACCAGAGCACACCTCAATAATACGAACTCAACATGCACTCACAATCTACAAGAATTGGACGAGTTTAAAACTCCAAAGCAGAACTGAAAAAAAAATGTCCTAATGCCTCCTGAAAATGATTTTAATCTGCATTATTTGCATGAGAAGCAGGTGTACATTCAGACAGCTATGTTATTTGGGGATTCTCGTTATACTGGAATGCAGTTCTTAAAAAAGGTCCCTCGGCAAGAGTGAGTTGAACTCTCTGACACATGTGGGCCTTTTGTCAAGAAGCTGCTCTATACCTTTAAGAAAAGAATGTCTGAATTGCTTAATTCGTTGGGCAGGTAGATTAGCGAAGGATTTTCTCCTGCACGATGTCTGCGCCTCAGGTTAAACAGAGCAGCTGCATCTGAGAATGTCACCCAAAGCTGATGGGCTATCGCACTGTGAGCACAGACGCATTTATGGATCAAGTGTATTTATCTTCTCAGCCAGCCGCAGGTTGAAGTACACGACCTGCGCTGCCGCAGAGAAGTGCCTGGACATGCTGACAATTGCGAGGGCTTAGAGAGGCACAAAAACAAGGAGCGAATTAATCAAACTCAGCCATTCTCTGAGCTGTACAACTCAGGTGACAGGTCCGGTGACGAGCTGGTGTGAAAACAGATTCTGACAGTTCAGGTGAGCCTCAAACAAGATGGGCCTGATAAGTGCTTAAGGCAGCGCTAATGTGAGTTTTAGGTGGTCAGTCAAGGTTGAGAGGGTTGGGAGTGCCGAGCTTTCAAGAGGTCACGGACTCAGACACTTTGACCCTTAGCCCTTAAAAAGTCTTAAAGAAGGGGTTTAGTGTTCAAATGTTTTGGAAAGAGAGTTGCTATGTGGCCAGCTGCATCACAACCCACGCTGTCACTATGCACTGAGTGTACGCTTGTGCATGTGTGTGGACCGCGTGCTTAACTCGTTATTCACTGTGACGACAAATGATGATCACAGATTTTGGGAACTGGTTGATGAATAAGAGGCAATGTCAGCAAAAGGAAGGCGCTAAAATGTCAACAGTCCCTCCTTGTAGTAATTACCTCAGCTCGTCACAACAGTCCTGACCTTCCCTTGACATGTTCGCGACATTTCTAATATCAGCTCAGGTTGATCACATAGTTCTGTAATCATCTTCTCTCTTGAGATTAGCATTTTGCGTAGAGTTGGTGTTCCCTCCTCTGCTCTGACAAGAAGCAGCCTGGTCTGTTTTCACCCCATAAAAGCAAATAAATTACAACCTGATCAGTGGTGGGCCCCTCTCAGGAAGTGGGTGAAGAGGCACAGATCATATAAGAGATACAGGTTGTCAAAGAGCTCCAGGGAGGAGGGGGAGTTTGAAGTTAACCAGTTAGGCGAGGCCCCTGAGCTATTACAGTCGCTTAATTATGCCTCAGTTGAAGTGTTAAATAGGCCAGTAACCTGTGCTTTGGTGCCATTTATTGAAGCCAGGTGTGGTAAATAAATCAATTAAGTGTGCCCCCCTCCGATGTAATTTGACCCGCTGCACACTTTGTAGGAGTTTTTGAAAGAAACACCTTTGACTTACTCTTGGTGGCTGCGTGGGTTTTTTTCAGTTCTAAAAGAAGAGTAAAACGTTACCATATTGAAAGTAGATGAAAATTATCCAACTGTAAATGAATTTGTGCAGCTTTTAAATCGGGTTCCATTGGGTGGATTGCACATAGCCACAAAAGAAACTGCTGAAAGTTGAGAGGAAACCGACATGCGGCTCAGTAAACCACTCTTCTCATTGAGGTAGCACACTTCACACATCGTGAACTGCATATTTTGCAATGGTGTGGACTGACTGTGCATCGTGGATTCACCTGATTTGCTGACAAACCACACTACAAACACCAATTCCTGTCAGCTGGCTAAGAGTGAAAGAAGGACACATCAAAATCTGAATTCTGCGCGTGCCAAAATGTCGGTACACACCGGATCTCGTTTTTTTGACAACCACAAGATGATTTCTCCTGTAGCTTTTTGCAGCCAAACCCATAAATCTAAATTACTCAGTTGTAGATCCTCCCTCAGCACCTGAACACTCCCTTTAACTGCTCTAACTGTAAGAAGCAGAGATGAATCTGCTTTAGCACCTGCTGCACCCAGAATTTACTTAATTGTGTTGCTTTGAATGTCGGGTAACTTTGAATGAAGACTTATCTGTCCATAAAACATTTTAATCCTTTGCACAGTACAATGTGCAAGACACAAAAAAGCGGTATGAATTAAGATACACCAAATATAATATCCTGTTTAGTCAAACACCAACTCCAAAAGTGAGCGTTTATTGTAATTTGACTTGGGATTAATGTGCTTCTTTGAGATAATGTCTGTAATATGCAGGGAAACCTGTTTATCCCATAATAAGCCAAAACCTAATGAGGTACTGACTGACTGCTGCAGGGTAGTATGCAAAAAAAAAAAAAATCATGATAAAAGAGAAAAGACTTCACCTATTTTAATTTTGCTATCTATGAGGATCTATTTCTGTATTTAGACATATCTCTTTACTAAGTTTACTCAGATTTTTAACAGCCTGAATTTATCATTTCAGTTACATTTCTCATATTTTTTTTAATCAGATAACTAATCTAAGTGGCTGTCGTTAGAAGAGGAGATTACAATCAAAGCAGAAGTAGACAGAGCCTGATGGGGAGTTCCTGTGGTGGATCAACCTCCAAAAAGCACCAAAATCTCTTTTCTCATTATTCTGCCTTGTATTAGACCTTCTACCATCTCCAAGGGTTGGCTACATGGTTTTCATCCGCATTAAACCATTGGGACTCTGCAGTACTCACACAGATCTATACTATCTTTTGGATCAATACTTCCAGGACCTGCAATGGATGCATTTCAAACTAGTGTACAGTACAGTGCAGAAGTGTGCATAACCTCTGCACCAGGGGTTCATTGTCGGCCTTTTTATTGGCTCTGAGTTGTCACGTCCTTCACTAATTACATAGTCCACCTTGTACGGAGCCATTTAACAGTATTTGAAATTTCCACTGGAACTTTTGATAAATAAAATGCACTATTTTAACCCTCGACATGGCATGCAGTAGTACTATGATAAAGCTGTATACTACACAGCTGCCTCTCGCCTGATAATAGCTGGGATAGGCTCCAGCCCACCCGCGACACAATTGCATTAAGCACTACAGAAAACGGATGGAGTCTGTCTGCTGATAAGATGCACATAACCTGTAAGCATTTGCTTATGCGACATGTAACTGTAAAATTTGGTGCACTAATCACTGATGCACTCAGGCAGTGTCCAAAATGTATCAGCACCTGGTTAGGTCCATCTACTAGTGAGTCCTCAATATCTTCTTGTATAGTGTGAGAGTGAATGAATGAGCTCGCAATTCCAACACCGCCTTAGTGTGTTGCTTTTCCAATTGGATATTAATCCAGGCATGGTTGGTGAGCTCAATCCACATGGTTACAAATATTTAGGCTGAATGCATTCAACTGCAGAAAGACCCAACAGACCCTTTTGCACTGGTGAGGATGATATAATTACATCACACTGACATCAAAAATAGTGAATTTCCTTTCAGTTCTGTAATTGTTCTCTGTTTTTAACCATCTACTCCGGTGCTATTCAATTCCATCCCACGAGGGCCGCAGTCCTGCAGGTTTTCAGTGTTTCTCTGTTCCAACAAGCCTGATTCCCATTAAATGGACCCAACAGCCAATGAATTTCTGCATAATGACTTTTAATTTGAGTCAGGTGTGTTGGAGCAGGGAAACACCAAAAACCTGCTGAACAGCAATTCTTGTGGGACCACATTAGTCCAGCTCTAAATCCTTGGCTCAGTAACTTTAGCTTGATGTTTGGAGTTCTCGTCACATGAATTTAAGCGCAGTTTTCTCAAATTAAATCTGTCTTATTTGATGTTATTTGATCAGCGTGTAAGATAAGTCTTTAAGGTAGTATGCACTGGCAGCTGTCTCAGGAAATCAATTTTCGATTCTCATGTCTCTAAAGACATTCTTTGTGCAGCTGAAACATGTTAAAGCTATAGGTGCTGATTCATGGGTTTTGTTCAAAAGAATTTACTGCTTTCCAAGTGATATCCTGTGACCTTGGTGTGAATGGCATACAAGTGATATCTTTTAAATAACAATGTATGAAATGGCAATCGGATGCTACAGTATGTGAGAGTGTATAAGGTTCACTCATTTTATAGACCATATAAGATCATTACTTTGCTTGTCTTTTATAGGTTTTATATCCATGTTTTTCTTTTACAAAAGCAGCTAGCTTTATCCTCTGAGACACACACACAAATACAAAATGCAGTTAAACATTTTAAAGTGGACTATCAATGGATACAAACTCACTCCCAAATGTATGAAAAGCTCCGATGCAGGATGCATTCGTGGACATTTTGTGTTGTACTCCTCATGATTAATAATGTGTGAAAACGGCACATTAAATACAGTATTTGAAATACTCCATGACCCAATACTGAGATACAAAAACTTTTTTCCATACACATTTTATCGTGTAGTCATGCTCTAGCCTTGTCAAATAAAGCTGAATTCCCCCCTCACTGTAATATACTTGACTTTTTGACCTGCATGACACTTAGATGATAACACGCACTGCCTCCCACTGAAATTTCATACATGGTGACGGACATTCATGATACTTCCAGTTAGTTCACCACCACGCTGCAACTCACATTCAGTCATTTTCTAAACAATCCAGCCGATAACTGTTGACCATTCGACAGAATATCCAAAAGGCTTTGGTCTTTTGTGCGACCGTTTAGTAAAACACAAAGTCTATTCACACATACAACCAATATCCACTCTCTAAAAGAGTGTGGTTCTGTGAAAACAGACGAGTGCACTTAAGGAATGGTATCCAGGTGTAGGGCAGGAAATACCTGGAGCATTCCTTGCTCCAGGAATGTTTTTATTAGCCTTTTCACAAATGTCACCATTTCAAGGTGTGTACACTATAAAGTGCACTGCAGGCTGGATCACTCAATCAAGCAAAGCGTGGCTTCAATAGGGAACCTGTGTCGGAGCTGGGGTTATGTTATTTGAACAGCTGGCACAGTTTAGTTCGGCATGTTCAAATGTGGGTAGGGTCTGAGGCTGTAGTACCACACGGGAGGAAAAAAGACAGAGGCTGCCCCAAGTTTTCAGCAGTATAGACGTTATACAGTGTGATCTTGCTTAAAGTTTGAGTTAACCTGCTGAAAGATTAGCAATCAGTTCACATAGGCCAGAAAAACACAATGCCTGAGCTAAATATCAGCGAAACCCCTAACAATTTATGCACGGTCAGCATGAAGGCTGTAAAGTGCCGTACGTAGCAGTTTTCAGCTAGTTAGCTTACCCTCGCTAAAATATCCAAAGGGGGAATTGAGGGTCAGCTTGTGGCCAGAGTCGTGTAAAAAAAAAAACTCAACTTTTCAATACGCAACAATATGTTCAACCATTGATTGATGGGGTTTTTGTTTTCTTCTTTAAATGAGATATAAATTGTTCATTAGTTGGCTTTAATCAGCAGGTTTTAGCTGTCTCCCACATTTCAAGACAATTATTCAATTATTCATTCTACCTCTCAGCAAGAGAGTGGATTGAAGTCTTTCCCGAAATGCCGAAACTGCTCCTTTAAAAGAGCAACAACCAAAGAAAAGTTTGTTACATGTACATATAAATGTACAGAAAGCCTGACCAGCATGTAAAAAAGTTCCAGTGTTTTCAGAGTGGCCCACTTCAAACTGCGGGAGCTCGCCAGTTCTCATTTATCAAATAAAAAGCACCTTTCCTGCCACTTTGAGAGAAAAAAAAATCACAGTCGGTGAAACAATGTGTGTGTATGTATGTGTGTGTGGATGGGGGTGTAGTGGACGAGTGGGACCAGTATGATTCCTGGTGTTAACAGCTAATAAATCAGGGCCCATCCCCTCGGTGCTCTACTGGCTCAATTATATCCACATGTAGCCATTATTCCTGCCATGTTAGCTGAAGTGAGCTGCATATTTTTAAAAGGTGGGTTTCCATAACACTTGCTGAAAGCTACGCTAGTTGTTGGAACACATGTTTTGGCTCTGTGGAAGCCAGACGCTGGCTGTTGCAGAAGTGCTGTGGAAAGCAGCAGGGGCCACTGGGCCCTCCTTTTGTTTCCAGGCCTATCACTGCTGTGATGTTTGTAGACGCTGTTAACTAGTTTACTACCTGGTGAGAGTCACAAACTTGATGTTTTTGTTCAAAAAAATAATTTTTCAATACTGACATAGCTGCTAATTAAACACAGTCTTGCATCAAGTCTTACATCAGTTTTTTTGTTCAGCTTCTGTTATCTTGTCGAACCAAATAATCAAATCATCGCATTTCACTTAGATATATGTCTATAAGTGAGTCTAATCTTATTAAGGTTGTAAACACCGAATACCCCTAAATCAGTTTGTATGATAAAGAGGAACATAATTGAATCCAATAGTTTTGCAATAATTTGTTCGGTAAGATTTAGTAGAGCCCAATAAAAACACTTGAAACCCTGTTTGCCACAGCAGCAAGAATCCGAAGTGGATCTGTCTCCCTGAGATCCCCTGTATCAGCCGGTTTACTTAAGAATGTAAACAACCAGACAGGGTCGTGAAACACATTATTCAGACATACGCAGTGCAGTTAACTACCAAGCAGCTGAAAAATCTTGTGTGAAAGTTTTCTTTAGTTGTGAAGTTGAACTTTGCCACATGCTGGCAGCTGGTACAGATGTGTGTCCGGCTTTGTCCCTCTGCAACTTTTCAAGAAGTGTTTCAGAGTTTTTGGGGGGGATTTGAGTGGGACCAGAGCCAGCCCTGTGACATGCCAATGGCACGTGCCAGTATCTTGCTAACCACCCCCCCCACCCCGCCCCCCCATCCCAGTCCTCCTTCCCATCACCCACCCCTCCCCATCTTCTTTTTTCCAGCAGGGGGGGGGGGGGTTGGGGGTGGAGAGCCTCAATGCTATCATTCTTCAATTCTGTTTGAATCTGGCCGCATGTGAGCAGGAAAAGGAGCCAAACGTGCTTCCTGAGTGTTTCAGAGAGGGGAAACGCTGTAATAAGCAAGGGGTGGGCGGATAAAAATAACCGGGCTATATAAGCCCAGAGCAAAGTCCCAGTCACTCGCAAACTCCCACTGACTCTCGCTTGGCCAGGACGTCCCATGCAGGACCGCCACTGCCGCTCACACACACTTTTTCCAGGGGAGTCACAGTATGCCAAAGCTGATGTGTCCAGATCCTCATCACTGTGACGAAACACCGCAGACCTGACGCAGACATGATGCACACCAGTGATTTTGCCACTGATTTGAGCAGCCAATTACACCCTATAAATAATAACATCTGGCTCCGTCATGGCAAATAAGAGGCGTACCGTACAATGAGACCCTCCCAATATATGGAGGCGAAAAACATATGGAAATATTTTGGATCATATTTCATTAATGTGTTGTTTTAAGAGTCTTTTCCTTAAAATGTTAGGGGTACTGTAGTTTATCTGCTCCGCTGGAGCTAATCTAAATCTGTTTGGGGCATTTTTTTCTTTATTAATTTAGGAAGCCTTCATTTTCTGTTTCTATATGAAATAAGGAACCTCTAGCTCTTCTGGTCAGCAGAACCTTCAGTGCATTGTTTTTTAATTAAAGACCATAAAAACTAATTCTAAAAATAGTCAAAGTACGCTAAAAGTGAATGACGACACAGTCTCCATCATTCATGGGAAAATGAGAATTAACAATGCAGAATATTTCAAGTATTTTTCACTGAAGCAACATGTCAGCAATTCATTAACAACCTTTTAGAGATCATATGGGTAACTTATGGCTAACATAGGACTGTAACTCTGATAGTCCAAATGTTAAAATTGTGAAATGACACTGTTGTGCAAATGTCAGTTCAGGGAAAGGATTTTCTGAAGCTTCGATGGAAGTGTTACTCATCCATCTCTAACACTTGCTACGATGTCAGAGGAAAGGTCCCACCGCAGGTTAAAAGGCTACGCTACTACTAAACAAGACAAGGTCAAAAAATCTGATTAGGAATCTGAATCTCCAGAATCTCAAAGGTGTTTGTCCTGTTTTTGACCCCTGACCTCTCTCCAGAGAGGGAGAGCCAGAGGCGCATTCCCCTACAGGGATCAGTTAAGCAGCACTTCTCAACAAAGCTCGTATAAAGCTCCTTCGGTGCATCCTTCACTATTTTTAATAGAGCTGCTGCAGTAAAGGCCTGACTGTGTATGAGGCTCTGGCTGCCTGCTTAAATGAAATTATCTCATCGGGTATGTACACTTCTCCACAGGAAGTGACGGCTCAGAACGAAATGAAAACCTGTCTCGTAAACGTCATGCGAATTACTGAGTGCTCCCACCGGACTTGCCAACTCCTTTCTTTTTTTTCTTAGCTTGTGTTATCCCTTCGCTGCTCTTTGCACAGCAGACCTCACTGGATGGGGTTTCTTTGCATTGTGGCTGCTGCCTGGATGATGTTTTCAATTCAAAACCTCCTACTGAAGTCTTTCCACACTCTGGCTAAATGTAGCCATTAACCCGAACTTGTAAACTTGTGATATTCAATGAAGAAACAAGCTATAAACTGAGTCATGACAAGTTTCCGCTGTGAATTTTGGTCAGACCCAAAAATGTTTGGTTTGATAAGCTGAATCCATTTTAATGGTTTGTTTTTTCTTAATTAACATTGCAATGAATTTACATCTGAATAAAGTTTAGTAGTTTATTTAAATCAAGAGAAAAAAGAAGCTGAAAATAGAGAAAGTAAACAAATGCGTACTCTAATGTGTCTTGACAAGAGCAGGTTGACATTTGTGAGAACTGTCTAAGAAATTGATGCAGCGTTTTTGTCATAACTGCATAAATAGCATGCCATTTTGGACATTTGACACATTTCCTGTGTGATCTCTGAATTTCTAGGCTTTACTTTATAGTGATAGAATTACTTGCAAAGTGGTTAGGGATCAAAGTACAAGGCATTCCTCAACCATATGACAAACTCTGACGCACCAAAAACAAACAAAAAGAAAATACAGTAACAAGATGCAAGATGACTTGGCATGTTAATCATACGCTAGATGTGGGAATAGGTTAACTAATTAGAAAACTAAGTTGTGTTGGGGTCAGAGTTTGTTGCCTCTGGACAGAGTATAACTGCAGTCCCTCCCATTGTTTAGAAAAACTAGCTGTGCGTACCTGTGGCCTCCTACCGGGGTGCCGATCGACATACATACTAAACCATTTCTGAAAGTTACCACTATTGACAGGAGTTTAAAATCAAATTGAAAGCTTAAAAAGCTCATTGTTAAATTCCTGCTGATATGTCCTTGTTTTACACTCTGAGGCAACCTGATAGCAAGTTTCAACAGCACGGCCTCAAAAGAAAGAGAAATATTGCTCAAGGATCCTCAAGTAAAACAGAAGTTGTTAAAACTACCGAGAATTCAGCAGCTGCTTGAGTTCCCTAAATTTAAAGTATGAGGCTTAATAAAATGTTGAAGGTGACTGAGAACGAGGGGAAGTAAGTGTGCCCTCACTCTCACTGGTACCAGGGCAGAGGAAGTTTGCGGTACAGAGCGCTGTGGTGGACAGGGGTTCGGACAGCAGGTCGGCTGCTCCTCTGTTGCTAAAAATCCCATTTCCTCTCTGTCCTTACTGGACTCCCTCTGTGTGACGCACGTTCCACAGTACATACAGCATATATCAGGCATCAGGATGTGGAAACCTCACAGCTGTACTCCCTGAATTTACTGGTGATGGTGGACATGACAGCTTGATGAGCGCTGATGTGGCCTGTCTGTCACGAGGAGCTGAGCTGCTTGGGCGGCACAGACCATCATCAACCTGTTCCAAAAGGAGGGGCAAAATAAGGCACTCAAACAAGCAGGGCTCACATATGTGTGTGTTATGTCTCCATTTTATGGCACTTCTCATAAACATTAAAATGGAAGTACAATGCATTTCCTTTTAAAACAAAAAAGACATAACTATTATTTTCATTACTAATTTTACAGTTAAATGCTGCGGACTATCTAATCAGTTAATAGCTAATCTTTTAAAGTCAACCTGTCTAACAGCTTGAACCTATAGTCAAATAGACAGAAGGCTCTAGATTCCGTGATAAACCTCGAGACAGAGAGACAAAGAAGCGATTATTACAGTAAGCCTGTTTACATGCCGAAACAACAAACTCCACCATCTTCATAGCAGAAACTGCATCTTTCTGCAGAAACGCCAGCAAAGCACGCAGTTTGATTTGTGATGTTAATTTGACCCCAATCGACACTGCGCCCCCCCAAGTCTGGAATTTACACCTGAATGGGACGTTACCTTACATCATGTTTACATCACGAGTGGTTACAGCGAGGCAAAATGCCTTCGAAAACCGTTTCAGACGACACTGGCGCCTGTTTGGACAAGCCCACTGTGAGAGAACAAAACCATCCCCCATTAATGATAATGAGCCGAGAGCGAGACGCGCTAAGCAGGTGGATGTAGCGGTGCATCTGCACAACAGAGAACCAACACCGGAGTGCTTTGAAAGTACTGAAACCTGATTTATTAAAAGAAATAAACAAGCTACAACAATAATAAAAAGTTTTTCATTTTAAACTTATTTATTTCCCACCATTTCGTCCACGACATCAGGTTTGAAATCTGGACTGGTTTTTAACGTTGAAAAAAATGATCGTGGCTTGAATTTTAGTACCTAAATGATTTGACGTAAGTACGTGGAAAAATGAGCCAAAATGTCAAATGACACTCAGTATGTAGGCTCTGATTATGCCATAGGTTGTTTTCACATCATCAGATGAAAATCCTGTAGGCTGTTAGAGCATTTTTTTGTATTGTTTCATGCTTCACGTATCCCAGGTCCCAATACTTAAAGTTCCATTAACTTTTATAGCTGCTCACAAAAAAAAGGTGTTAAACGTCAAAATGACAAAGTGAACTGTCAGCCTGCACATTAAGTTGTTGGTGCGGCTCTGCTCCCAGCGGTTTTTGTCATCTGGCTTGTTCTTTTCACCATATTACGTAAGAATCTATGGTTGCTATACAGCCCGTGTGTGTTTGTAATATTCTTTTTTTCCAATACAGGACAACTGTGGGTTGGTCTGTGTGAGTGCGTCAGCCTGGTGGGGAGGTCCGGCACTTTATAGGCTGCTTTGCGCTGCCTTTGCTGTCATAGAGCGAACTGAGCACTGCAGCCGACAGGAACAGCTTTATAAAGAGCTAAATTTACCAAACTTTACGTTGTTTCCTGAGCTCTCACAATTGGCCGAGGGAACTCAGCGAAGACAGTTATAAGGTTGGGAGGACCTCCTACCACTTTTAAACTTGTTCATGTATTTGAAGCAGCAGCTGTGGAGAGAGGCAACCGTGAACTAGGCGCACAGACTCTGGCGCGGCTGCCGCTTTAAACGCAACGCGACTTTTGACAAGAGATAGTTGTTTCATTTCACCAAACGATGGCCTTGTCCGGAGTGATGCTACCGTCATTTTCGACATTCTCAAACCAAAGAGAAAAAAACTGGGAAAACGTAAGTTACAAATGATCTTGATGTTTGTTTTTCAAACTATATTTCCCTCTTTTTATTTGATTAGGATGATATAGCATAGTGGGGAACTTTTAAAGTATTTTTTAAATACTTAAAAAAAAAGAACAAAATAAGAAAAAAAAATAGACTTTATGTTCAGCTGAAATTCTTATGAGTGAAGTTACTTCCAAAACCGATACAGACTGTTAATCGCGCCTCAATATTTCTTTGTTCCCGCAGAGATGGAAAGGAGAGATGGACAAATTAGTCTCAACCAGTTGCTCCATGCTTGAAATGGTACAGAGCCTGGACAGTCACTGCAAGAAGGACGACGAGGATCTGAGTAATTATCTGGATCTGGATTTTATTCTCTCCAACACAACTGGGTCAGACAACGCAGCGGAATTTGTTGGCACAGCTGATCCCAACATGTACTCAGCTGGAAACGCTGTGCCATCGTACCCCGCAGACGACCAGCGCTCCCCGCCACCCCCGTACGGCGCCAGCCTCATGACAGAGCTACTCCGCTCCGAAGGCACCGGCAGCTATGGCATTACGCGCAACCCCAGCGTCCAGGGGAGATTTTATGTCAACACAACACATTTCTCTCGCCCGGACATCAAAGTCGAGCCACAGATGGACAGTTACGGTCCCGTTTTGGGCATGGTGCCTCAGAGCTGCAGCAAAATCAAGCAAGAAGGCAACGTTTCGTGCATGATGTCCTTTGAACAGCCGCGGGTGGCGATCTCTCCCCGGGCAGCCAGCAACATGACCCCACCTTTGAGCCCCGATGACCAGGGAATCACGGACTGCCAGGCACAGCTGTGCCAGCCCATGAACTTTCAGCAGAAATATCACACAGCGGCAGCTTTTCAGCACCACCCTCAGGCTCCCCAGATGCAGATGCCTTACCACGCTCCGCATACGGGCTTCGGCATGTATGATGAGGGTCTCAACCTGCAGCCAGGGGCGCAGAGAGTGATGCTCACACCGCCTTCATCTCCCCTGGAGCTGCTGGAATCGAAGCCCAAGAGAGGGCGGCGCACGTGGCCACGGAAGCGCACTGCAACGCACACCTGCACCTTCGCTGGCTGCGGGAAAACGTACACAAAGAGTTCTCACCTGAAGGCACATCTCCGGACTCACACTGGTAAGTTGAAGCTCCTGACAGATACAACAGATGTGCGTAATTACGCACAGTTATCCAGAAATAAATGTAAGTTTCTGAGCACAAACTAATCAATTCCGATGCTGTCTCCTCGCAGGTGAGAAGCCGTACCACTGTAGCTGGGAAGGTTGTGGATGGAAATTCGCCCGCTCCGACGAGCTGACCCGTCATTTCCGTAAACATACTGGTCACAGGCCGTTCCAGTGCCACCTGTGCGAGCGCGCCTTCTCCAGGTCTGACCATTTGGCACTTCACATGAAGAGACACATGTGAAGAAGCCTACTTGAGGACTTGGGGTTCACAGGGGAATTGTATTATTTTTATTGTGACTCAACTGTGTTTTATTTAAAAATGCCCTCCATTTGGCCACATTTTTTTTATAATATTGAAATGAAAAAGTTTTAGTGTTATTATTTTGTAATAACGTAGCTGGTACTACTTTGGTTGTATAAAAAGCTTTAGAAAAGTTTTGTTTGCTTAAGAGCAGGCGGACCAAGAAGGGGCTGGCCCTGTATATACTACTCTTCTTTGACAGAACTGGAATGCTGTGTTTGACACAAAAGTGCCTTTCTATGACTGTGCTACTGTAAAACTCTGTGACAGAACCATTTGGCCAAAACTGTGTATGTTCTTGTTAACAGTGGTGAAATGCTCATGCAGTTGCCTAAAATGTGCAGAGACAATGTTTTATTTAAACTGCCTCAGCGTCTGAACTGCCTTTATTGTTTTGTTTTTTTTTTCCTGATGCTTTTTACCAATTTCAACCTTCATGGAGTGAATCTTTTGGATCCAGCCCCTCTGTACACTATCAGGGCTTGATGTCCTGTGCATTATTTTTTACTTAAATTTATATAAATAAGTACATGGATTTTATACTGTAAAATGTGTATTTATTGTAAATATTAAAAGAAGTGGATTTGAACTTTTTTGAGTGGGTAATTCAATGCTTTTCATGCATGCTTAGTCATTCCAGATACACCTTGTTCACACTTTTTGATTAACCACATCCACCCACTCAAAAAAAAAAGGTTTCACAACTATATGCTTGAAAATAGGTGCAGCAAACCTGCAGACAATCTGATTAGTTCAGTAAATGCATTGAATATGGAAGGTTTTATTTTAAAAACATAAGCACTTGATTTCCACATTGATGTTTTGCAGCTGCAAGACAGAGAAGGGCAGTCACTTGTGGGCTTAGCCTATAAATACAAACACTCCATTTCCATAATTACAGAGTGAGCCAGGAGCCGTCTGGACAGAGGGGCACAGCAAGCCCTCATCAGGGAGCCCATAGACTCCCTTTCTGATGGGTAGAAATTATAGTCGGACATCAAAGAGCCTTAATACTACAATTACACACAGTCACTCTGCACTACAGTTTCAAAGTATCCAAGTCCGTGCCTGTAATATCTTTACAATGTCAGTGAGCATTTGTATCTCCTGCATGAAAGACTGCATTGAAAGCAAGTATCAAAGCCAGATGGCGTTTCTGAAAAGATAGATTGCTTTCAGGATAAATTTAAAACTCCGCTTGATAAAAACCGCCGCTTTAATGAAAAACAGTGACACTCGACTCCAATCTCGTATAATAGATTAACTCCCATCAATAAAGAACTCAATGGAAATCTTTCAAATCTACATACTAGAATTTATAATATTTTAAAAAAGAGAAAAAAAGGAAAAAAAGAGGAAGTGTACACTAGGTCAGAAATAACTGCACTGAAAATGCAAATTCATCACTCTCATATCACTTTTTGCTCCAATATCAATGCCAAACTCCATTATATGCAAACATCAAATTATAGTCTGTACAATTAGTATTGTGATCTTCATCAAAACCCTGCAAGTTATAATTCCATATTCATCATTCATACATTCATTGTACAAACTTACTCCCCTTTCCCTGGTTATTCAAGACAACAGATCTGACCTTGTTATGGGAATGTTAAAAGTCACTTTTATTCAGTAAAAGTTATTACAGTTTTGAGCAAATCAAAACCTGAAAAGCATTCTTTTAATTAATTATAACTACATACATATTGTTACATATTGTGTTACAGTGTTGATATGTTGATAAATAAGGCGCTGACACTCTGTATATGTCCTGGAAGGAATATACAGTGAATACATTATGTGCTAAATAAACCTGATTAGTGTTCATAAGACAGAGGCAAGAGTTCGAGGCATTTGAAGACATTTCCTCCAACTAAAGCATGTACAGAATAGACAAATCATTGGAAAAAACAAAAAAAAAATATCTGTTGTTTTTTCATTGAGATAAAAGTAAAAAGTCACTCGGCATATCAGGTAGTGTGAAAAACACTAGAAGAAAATAGGACAAGGGTAAGTCTAACAGCACCAGCATAAACAACTTAGGTTTACACTTTTCCATTTTATAGAGGCTTTGGAGTTTTATTAGAGTGCAAGTTTTTTACAGGTGTCACAAGGCAACCAACGGTAAATCATCCAACAAATATAAGCCGCTGGCATTGGAGGGGTGGCGGCAAGCACTCAAGGTGGACAAAAGTTTGTTCATAGGAAAGGAAGACCTCCATGATTATCTTAAGCATCTCAATGGCTTTGATTACACTCCAATATTTCTTCAACTCATGCACTTTAAATGCCATAAATAACAGGTATGAAGGCATAAATAGCTAGACACACTTGTAACATTTGAAATAGGAGTATAAATCATACCTTTCCTGTTCTGACCGCAAAGCTACTGTTCTCTAAGACAGATTCAGTTCATACATAAAACTTACAGTACTTCTAGTGTCTGACAAATTCCCTTACAAGCCAACAGAGTGGTTAGCATGTATCGTTTGATTTTAAATACAAATGTATGAGTTATAAAAGGTTATATTTAAAAAAAGGCTTCAAGTGCATCTTACTTCAAACACCACCGGTTCCTCGGTTTAATATAGAAATGAAACGAAAATATTCTAAAAGGGTTCACCAAACATGCAGCTTGATTAGTCATGGCATGATATGAAGCTAAATAAGGTTTCAGTGGAATATGTTGCAGATTCTTAAATCATTTTATTGTCTCGGGGCAAAGTCAATGCAATCCGTGTTCTTCCTTATTAGGGTTCCCGTGTATGTAGTTTAGGAGTAACAAACAGTTTCCTGATGGTTAAATTGGAGATATTTAACAGGGGTCCAGTCATAACTTACAAAAACACTAACAGGGCCAGTGTCACTGCTTCAGAATGCAAATGGGGAGATGGAAGAAGACAAAACGCTGGGTGATCAGGCGTTGGGGAGATCGGCCTTGCTGAGCGCGATGGCCAGCTCCAAGTCCTGCTGCTCCTGGAGCTGCAGCCTCCTCAGTCTCTCCTGCTCTTCACGCTCACTCTCCCGCTTGGCCCACTCCAGCTGCTCACTCTCACTTCCAAACTAGAGCACAGAAACAAACATTAGATTTGGCCCAAAAGAGAGAAAAAAAAAACAAAACAACAGGAATGTAGCTGTGGCTTGAGGCTCAAATGTCAACACAGAACTAGACAAATCACTTGACAAAAGCACATAAAAATTCCAGTGTTTCTCATCAGGCAGAATGTCAAAAACTACAGTGATCGGACAAATAGCAGTAAATTAAGAAACAATAGATGCAAATGTAAACAAGTCGCAGAAATAAGATTTCACATGGACATCAGAAAATAGGCAGAAGGCAAGACTAAAACGACTAAAAGAAGAATTTCACGATTCTCAATGTTGATCTTGCATCAAAAAAAGGCTGGTCATGTTTCCCACATTGTGCATTTCGATCAACGTGACTGAGGGCATTTATAGGAAGTAAACGTGCGCATGATTCACCGTACTCAGATTATTCAGTGCAAACAGGTTTTTCACATGCAAAGGGACTGACCACCACACCCATATACAGTCTTACCTTGACATGCTCAGATCCTGGCAGAAAAACAAAAATTACAATACAAAGCTTGATATAAAAGCCACAAATCCCTTTTACAACAATCATGCTGGCACAAGGGATGAAATAAATTTGCGTCATGTCAAATGATACAAAAAGCTGCCATGCATCATCTCTCCACCTGAGAGCATGCTCAGCGGTTAGGCTATACAAGATGGTAAAGAGGCATAAGATGGGAGACAAAGAGGAAGATTTACTCTGCGGTGTTCAGCTCCGAGGCATATCGTGCTTTGACACCAAACAAGACTTCAGCTTGCACTTCTTGCACTTCGTGGCTTGAAAAATGCTCCTCAAGCGTTACCTGAGCAGGCAAGTTTACAGCCTTGTTAACTGAGGGTTTATAAATCCTCACTTCCTGTCAAAAAACCGAAGAGAAATTACAAGAAGCATGCAAGGCCCTTTGCCAGGAGGGCAGATGAAACGCATGACTATTCGGAGATAAGTGCTGAAGCTGCACAAGTCAGTCATGCAAACAGTTCATTTTCCTTTTAAAACAAGATGTTCTGTAAGTTGTTAGTCAACAGCCAGTAAACATGGCGGTCCAGTGAGTGCTCACTTTTGGGAGTAAATTAACAGGAAGGCGGTCCAGTCACATAAAGATGACACTTCCCAGCAATCAGCTTTGCAGTCTGAAGAGTGAGATTGTGACATCAGCTGCTCATGCAGACAGATACTTGACCCAACACAAAACTGTGAACAGACTACACTTACAGAGCCAATATCTGCAAAACCCACAGGACAGTCTTTGGATGCTTTACTTGAGTGTGTCGTAACAAAAGAGTCTTTACTGACTGCTGTGGAGCAAACGCTCTGGAGTGGCTCAGATGCACTCAAACTGTGCAAACCTACTGGAGAAGATAAACATTTAAATGAATAAATACCAAACAATGGACAAAAAGCAAAATAGCAGTATCTTCAGCTCAAATATCAACAGCTGGGAAGCCCTTGGGAAAATAAGCTCACACATTAAAAGGCTGATGTGTAATACTTGGACTCTAAATATTCAGAGGAACCCAAAAGCTCTAAGTTCAAAGCACTCCCAAAAGTCACCCAGTGGAAAAACAATAATGGTAAAAAAAAAAAAATAGGTGCTAACCACATTTTTCTGAGTGAAGCTCACTGATGCATCGACAGCACATAAACGGCATGCCCACTCTTGTGTAAAGAGAAAACACATTTCCTATTGTGTTTTTATTTTTCCAAGTGGGTGACAATTATCTTTTGAAACAAGTACACTGATGCAGCCCAAGCTGTTGTGGCAAGTTTGAAGTGCCCAGCCATCCAGTGTAGCAATTCTAGCTATTATTTATCTAATTAAATCTCTATTACAACACTACTGTCACAGTAGTAAACACATGTTGCTGCAACATATATCAGGCAAACAGCTAGATTATACCCAGCTAAGCTATGAGTAGTTATGCAACTGTCTGTGTGTTGCAGATATTCAGAGCAACCCGTGACTTTAAGAGTGGGCTTCTCACTTCCCCTTTACATGCAAGGCAGATCTCTCGTACAAGCTCGCTGGCAAACCGTGGCCACTCATCTCTACCCTTGCTCAGTGTGGTAAAGCAAAGGGGAACACCAACTTTCTCAGGCTGTGGCTTCTGCTTAAAGAACAAGTGCAAGGTCACAGCGGAAGGGCATGGCCTGGGAATGGTCTGTTGATGTTGTGTGACTTCACATGCACACAAAAAGCAAGATGATCACAAGGCTAAATGCATACGAGAGGAGTTAAACGTGTCTTTTGGTCTTATCATACAGCAGAGTGAGTTTTAAATAACTTGCATAAAAGACAAAAGTAAAATATATCCTAATAGCACAAACTGGGTCAGACTGTGCTATGAACCAATAGTATCATCATTTTTCTGCAAACACGTTTCTTGTTAAAATTAGACGAAAATAGACGAAAAATAACTTTTTCTGTATGTTATGGCAGCATAGAACATTTTACTAGCAAAACTTACAATAAACTTAGTACATTTACTTAGATGCCATCCGCTCAAAGTGAGAATCAGTAATAATGTGACCATCTATATTTTGTGAAAAGTCACCAAGTGGTGCAGAGAAAATATCCGATAACCTGTAGTGACAACACTTGTGTAGTAAGTCATTGACTTTAAGTGCTTTCAGCAAATGCTACATGCAAAGTGCAAACAACACAAAAGTGTTCATGTCAAGATAAGCTTTAAGTGAATTCTGGTACACACACACACACACATACACAAACACACACACACACACACACACACACACACACACACACACACACACACACACACACACACACACACACAC
>JBBDHI010000008.1:18998062-19016832 GCA_037177115.1 Craterocephalus stercusmuscarum | reverse complement strand
ATTGTCTCCAAGATATGAGATTTTTTTTTTCTGTCAGCTGATGCCTATTTTTTGGAAATAAATTTGTAACAGCAGTTTCTTGCTTTAAAAAAAAAATGAAAATACAACAAGCAAAGGACACCATTTCCTTTGACTTGGACAAATAAGCTCAAGACTAGACAAGGCTGTGGTATCTAAACATTTTGCATTTAAAATCGTATATTTTGATAATCATTTTCATTTCATTTAGGCTAATTTGTGTAGGCAGCAACAAATTGTTTTAACTTACAGTGGTTGAGGTCATGCAGTAATTTACAGGCCCAAAAATTTATTATTGTTTTTCAGTCTTATTGAACACATAGAATTTTCTGGTTTTTCTGAATAATTTTGGAAAAATACCCTCTTTTTCTTTTACGGATTAAATATTTTACATAAAGAAGAAAGAAGTGAAGAACCCCTGTGCAACTCTCTGGAGGCCTTTATTATACCCTGATAGTATAACCTGCCTTTCTGATTCTAAAGAATGACTTCTCACATATTTTTTATTTATTTATTTTTTGCCATTGTCCCCGCTTGTTTGAAATTTGTTGCCGGCTTAAAGCTCAAAATGAATGTATATTTGTAAAATCAAAACAATTTCTTTTTTTTTTACATCATTTAATGTGTCAACCTAATGAGGAATAAATTTCCTAAACCTTACCCGTAAATTCCATATTATTAAAAGTAGCAGTGGTTTCCAATCTGGGGGACTCAACCCATAAGTGTCCAGGGTTATGACATGTCCTACAATGCCATCTGGTGGCAGTACGGTACATGTGTCAGTGACCCAGTTGCACACTGACTACATTTGTAACTGTTATTCACATTATTATACTGCAGCTTGTGCTTGAAATTGCACTATGTTGGTGTGCAACAGAAAAGTGATGTCATTTTCTTATTTTGCTTTTGAATAATTTGATAATTTTATAGGGAAAAACAACCTTAGACAACGTTAACTGACCTTATTTACTGTAGTTTACCCAGGCATTATTTTCAAGTTCCTATATTTTTGTTGCGGAGTAAAGTGCCTTATGGTCATCATCCTAAATTTAGAATCAGCCTGACCTGTCCTTGATTTGCGGGAAAACAAATGCCTTTTGGTCACTAGCCACTTCTTTTGGACTACTTTAGTGCAGCCGGCTCTAGCAGTCAATGGGAAATGGAAAACCATGGCTCCTCCTGGTGGGAGATGAGGATAGTCGTAGAGAGACAGCACTCTGTTTTTCCTGACATTGCCCAGAGCTCAGTGCAGCTGCGAGGAAATCAGAGCAGAAAGAGAGGGAGGGACAGCGTCAAAGCCAGCGAGCAAGGGAAAAAGGATGAAAGTTCACATGGAGGAGGGGTTTCATCAAGAGAGGTTACAATAGCTGATGGGAAAAAGCAAGAGAGGGACAGAGATTGTGAGTGAGGGTGGAAGATGCTGTTGCCAGGGAACGGGCTTGAAATAGGAGAGCCCATCTTTAGCAGCGTGTTAGAAGATAAAAAACCCTGTTAAAGATGGATGCTGAACGGACCAAACGTGAGGAAAACAGGTGATCCTTCCTCTGGGCAACCCGGGAGAATCAAAGAGAAGGTAGGTGTTTTTTTATTACATAACCAACACAACACAGCTCCTGATGGCTGACATCATCAGAGGGATTAGAGCCCAGGGAGGGGGCATTAGAGTTGGTGGAGAGGAGGAGGGGCAAGGGGGTTTCAACAGAGAAGAGCAGGAGGCTGAGCGAAAACAGGCGAGTTAAAAGCAAAGGGTAAGGATTATGTTTTGTCCAAAAACAGCACAGGACCTGCCTGGCAGTGGATGTTGGAAAGATGAGAGCAGAGGGATGTCTGCTCCCGACTCCCTTCATTATTCTCCTCTCTACAGGAGGACACGATTTGACTCCCTGCCTCCATTACCAGCATCGTTAAACCGCAGCCCAGATCCGTAGCACACGAGCATACCACCTGCAGAGGTAAACAGGGATGACCCCAGCTCGGCAGCTTTAAGGCGGCACAAATGAAGACAGGAAGCATCTGAAGGAGAAACGGCCAAGGGACCAGCTTCTTACAACATGTGAGTATCCTGCCTGTAATTTTCTGTGTCAAAGCTGGATAAAATGATATTCTCCAGGGAATATTCTTCTTTGTTTATCTCTGCTGCAGCACATTATTCAGCGTGCGATCATTTTTTTCCCCCCTAATCACTAAACAATGGCAATCCTCACAGAGCAGGCTTCTCTGCTTTCACTGCTGCTGTCAAAAATGCAGCTTTATGCAGGTTCAAATCAGATACCAGTATGGTTCCTTATTTCTCTTTGCTTTACTGAAGGTTTTAAGCAAAGAAGTTTACAAAGAAAAAAACTTCTTCAGATATTTCAATAGTTTTGTCAATATCAATTAAATCTGATCAATCAACAATTGCGCAGCCCTTCTGGAACAAATTAGAGGTGTCAGAAGGTATAAATTGTTCATTAAGGTCATTTTAAAAGATGTAGCCTACATTCAGATCTGGAACGTTGATGAAAGGAAAACTGATCCTTACATCTATTTTACCATATATCCTCAGTGAATCTATTGATTATTACTTCTGTCAAAGAAAGTACTGCAGGAAAATTATGTAAGTAAAAACCCTCTCAATCTAAAAAATCGAGGTCTGGCAGAAAAAACACTGCCCATATAACAGTGAAATGAAGGCAGCTCTGCCATCTGTACTCAAATTCCCACCAAACACGTGCCGATGCATCGTTACATGGTGTGCATCAATCAGCTGTTCACTGAATGTTTGAACAGCCGAGTCTTGGAAAGGGACATTTGTGCAGACTACAAACCACAATCCCTGATCACATCAATGTTTTTCTCTGAGGGAAGAGGTTTAGCTGGAGAAGGCTTAATTAAAGTGATGTCGATGGAATTCCTCATCAAGTCTATAACTAAACACTTCAGCATGCCCGTGGGGTTAAATCGTGCAAATGCATCACGTCTTTTCTCCATCATTTGAAATCCAGTCGCAGCACAGCAGCACCAGGAGCCTGTAGCCGGAGGGTCTGCGCCTTTTAGCTCACAAATACTTTTTTTAAAACACCTTATGAGCTGTTTGTAGCACATCATTTCCGTCCCAGTGGACAAATGGGCTGCACTAACGTCTGCTGTAGCATAAACTCTGGCTGGGTCCATGAAAATGGGAGCTAGCCCCTCCAATGCATATTTATAACACAAACCTAATGCTAGTTCTGTGCATGAGCGATCCTTGTATGTTAGATTAAAATGAAAGCCAGAGACACAAGACAGCAAATAAAATGCTTAAAAAAGGACTAGATGGATTTATGTTTTGGTTGAAGCCCAGGTTGGCTTTATTGAGGCATGTTTAAGTTGCTTTGTCCTTCAGGGGCTGACTGCATTATGAGCAATTCCGTGTTTCATTTCTGCTGCTTTCCTCAGGGGTGAAGGAGAAGAAAAATGCACTGGGAATTGGTTTTACTCAGTAGTTGTTCATGGATAAATTGCACATGAGAAATTGCTGATGTGTTGAGTGTGCCCCAGGTCATTTTAGTCAGAAAGATATGGCAATCATGGTTAAACTATGAAAATAATGCCACAAACAAAGGCCTTTTCGTACTTCATATCTTTTTATAAATCATTTGGATGCAAATTCGGATAGTTTGACAGATAAAAGTTGGCACAAGTTTGGAGCCATTCCTTAATTTCCTTATATTTTGTTCTAACAAACCAAACATTGTTCTAATGTGTTAAAGTGGTAAAGCTATCAGGGCTTTCTGAAAGCCTTTAAAATTGTTTTACTGCCCGTTAACTGCTTTTCTTTACACATTTCTTTGTAATCTTTTCAGCTAGCCATTTTCAGAAGAAAGTATGTTGTAAAACCGACACAAAAGGAGAGAGATGCATTTGTGACTTTAGTTAACTGAAGCCTCATCAGTAGATGATGATCAATAGAAGGATGTCAAGAAGCCCTTTTTAAGGAATAGAAAGAGGGGGGGGAAGGCTGAGGTATGCAACATGATACAAACACTGGTCTGAAAATCAGGGTCAACTCATAATATTTTCCTCCTCAGAGCCTGGACCTCAGCATTATTGAAGCAGTGTGGGATCATTGTGACAGGGAATGAAACAAAACAGCAAACATTCAAAGATACTTTTCAAGACATTTTGAACTCTATTACAAGAGAGTTTGTCTGAAAAGTTGTGAAAGAACTAAGATGGTCAAACCAATTATTCAGTTCAAAGCCTGTTGTTAATTAATTGCACAAACTCTGTTTTTGCCTCACATGCTGTATTTTTAAGTTTGTCATTTTTTTGCTGCATTTATTTAAAGTTTTCCATGCAAGAAATAGATAATAGTAACGTTTTCACTTCTCTAAATAGACGGATAAATTCACAAACTGTTGAAAGAAATTCACAACATGAACGCAGAACATGCAGGCACCGAATCCTACATTTACCGCATTACAACCGCACCTTCTCTCATGAGATTTTAAAAGTACGGTTGCCACCCAGCTTGTCTAAACTCCACACCTTCAGCTTGTAAAACTCTTTTCAAAAGTTTAGCCTCCAAAGAAAACTTATGTAATCCAGATAAAACCATCAAAGCCATGCGAAATGGGTGGAGTGCCTCTTAAATACAGCTTAGATTGCTGTGTGTTTAGCTGTGTTTTAACATGAGATCTTCCAATGATGTGTGTCTGGATGAATTGTTGCATCTGTTGCAGAGCACAGTGAGCTGAAACCCGTCCTCCCCGGCAGAGGATGGGTACAGCGGAAGCCACTTTACGCATGGACAGCATGGAGGTTAAGGATGAGTGGCAGGATGAGGACTTCCCCAGGTATCTGTGGCTGCAGTAAAAACAGGGTCTGTGTGTGTGTGTGTGTGTGTACAGTAGTTGTGTGTTTGTTTTTTTTTGTGATTCGTGCACAGGCTCTGACAAACAGATCGGGCCGTAATGGAAAAGCAGTCACGTGTGTGCCTCTCAGGCTGAAAGGAAGCAGGTGTGTGCTTTCCATTACGTGTTCCTTACGTATTATGTCAGAGAACAAAATAGCAGCTGGCAAAGAGAGAAAAGGAGTCGAGCACATCCGTGTGCAGCGGCGGAATAGCAGCCAGACATTTTTATAGTGCGATCGTTTCCAAATGACAAGAAAAACACACATTTACAAACAATCTAACTGTCTGCTGTCTGTTTGATATCTGCTGCAAGTCATGGTGGCGTTTGTTGCATGTGACTGCAATTTCTTTCTGATTGTGAGTTTATTATATCACAGGAGACTGCAACACTATGTCGTATATGAGACATCATTATTACATCATTACATCGTAGATAGGGAGAGTTCAAATAAGACATAGCAGATGGGGACAGTACTCTTTTTAATGTTTTGTTTTTTTCTGTTTTGCAGAATTAAAGTAGAATAGTCGAGTTTTCCTCCTTTTTGTTGAACTGATTCTTCCTTAGTTGTTGGCCCACTTTACCTCCGCACAACAACCGTCAGCATAATAACAGCGATTATCCTCACAGTTCTGTCTGCTAGCCTGTACTTGTAATGTTTTGGGTGTGTATGTCTGTGGATGAATGTCTGCGTTAATGTCTTTCTTTCTGAGGCAGAGGGAGTGTGTGTGTACAGTATGGGTGCTATCTAATGTCATTTAGACCTCTCATCCCCCCACACCGAGGGTTCAGCTGTCTTAAGCTTGTGTATGTGTGGTACATATTGTTTTATTTTGCTTATAATCTACAAATCTACAAATAAACAGCATAGTTTTTAACTAGCAAGAAAAGATAAGATAAACTTTCAAACTCCTCAGTTCATCAATAATTTACATTTTCATACATTTTTTTCTGCAGACCTCTGCCAGAAGATGGAGATGTTGATTCATGTGGCCTCACAGACAACAGAACCAGTAAGTGGAAGAAATGCACAGCAATATATGTTTCTTTTTAGATGTTCCTGTTTTAAAACCTTTTTTAACGTTTTAGATCCTCCCACCACTCTGAATGTCGGGGATTCCATGATCCAGAGGAAGCGTCGCACGCTGGTCGCCCCTGACATGAACCTGTCCCTGGATCAGAGTGAGGGGTCGGTGCTCTCTGATGACTTCCTGGAAACACCCGACGACCTGGACATCAACGTTGATGACATCGAGACTCCTGATGAGACAGACTCTCTTGAGTTCATCAACAATGGAAATGAGCTGGAATGGGAAGGTCAGACAGACTGTTTTAAATAATAAAAAAATGTTGATTACTAGATGTTAGGTACAGAGATGTCAAGGGATGCATGTTAGTTAGCTCTCTATTTCTGTAAGTATCCAATCACATTTCTAGTTTAAAGTGTAAAGAAAAGAGGTGAAAACATCCAATCTGATCGGGAGCCACCTTGATTTTCAGACGACACTCCCGTGGCCACCGCCAAGCGTCTTCCAGGTGAAAGTGAGGAGGAGAGAGACTCATCTGGTCGTCTGTGGCGAACAGTGATCATCGGCGACCAGGAGCAAAGGATTGACATGCAGGTCATCCGACCATACCTGCGGGTGGTCACACATGGAGGTAAGTCGGAGGATTTTAAACACACTTGATTCCTCCCCTCACATCCTTCCCTCACATGCTAGTCCTTGTCAGTAGACTTGAAAGCAGAGGAGGTGGGGATGGACAGGAGACATGAGTTGGGATGACAGGCTTTCAACAAAATGAGACATCCTTGCTTTCAGCATCCTTTTGATGATGTTAATTACATACATTGTTCTACAAACATCATTTTGTTTCTGCCTACCACTGTATTTCATTTGT
This sequence comes from Craterocephalus stercusmuscarum, assembly GCA_037177115.1. Lineage (NCBI taxonomy): Eukaryota > Metazoa > Chordata > Actinopteri > Atheriniformes > Atherinidae > Craterocephalus > Craterocephalus stercusmuscarum. The sequence continues at coordinate 19,010,041 of JBBDHI010000008.1, read as the reverse complement.
CCATATTTCACTATTAATTATTTACTATGTGGTTTTAATGTTATGCCCTGCTTAGATATCACAGAGTTTAAAAAGACGGCCACAAAAAATGCATTTATCCTTGCCCATAGATCCTTTTTCTCTTCTTAACTCTTTCTCTTTGGCGTGCATTAATTAATACATTCCTTAAAATATTTAGCTAAGAGCATGTTTTTGTGACTAGTGGGTGACAAGGAGGAACGCATTAGAAAATGAAATAAGCTAGACCAAGACTCAGTGTATGGATAGGTGAATCAGAATGTTCTCCCTGGGATGGATCCCCAAGATATCACTTCCTCACAGCAGCGTCAAGCCAGATTTTGATTTTATTACCTTCATTTAAGAGACAGAATTTAAGAGACAGAAACCTATGATTTTATTTCCCATTTAGAATTGTTGGGGAAAGAGGAATAAATGTGTTAGTTTCTTTTGTGTGTATGTGTGTGCGCGCATGCTTGTGTAACTGTGTGAGAGGGGGATTGCAGGAAAGCTTGTGTTTTTACCATGTAATGTGTGAAGGCTTTTTGTATTAAATCTGTTTTATATGTAAAGCACTTTGTGTTGCCAAATTGCATGAAAAGTGCTTTATAAATCAATAAAGTTTGAAGTTTGAAATCTAATAGTCGCTGCCTCTCCTGCAGTGGCAAAGGAGAGGACCTCCTAAAAGACCCTGTTTCCTGGGAAAAGTCCAAATAAATCTTAAATACCTTCTGATTGTCAAATATTCTAAAACTAGATTTGCTTCTGCTGTGACTGTAGAAAATGAAAGAAAAAAGAAATGATTTTATTCTCATGTTTAAAGTATGTAAGCACTTGTAATTGTAGAATTGGTACATGACCGTAGGGTAGGGAAGCCTCTAAAGCTGCAGTTATATTATGAGGGGATTAAAGAAAAAGCAGGCACATGTAACTTAATTTACACAGTGCATTTAGTGCACATAAAATATGAAAATAAATTACTAACCCAATTCACTCAACTATGATAAGGCAGCAAACAGAAGCATGGCGTGTGGTAACACTGAGCTGAAACAAATAAACCGTAAGTGGGAAATGGACTAAATATGTCCCTTTCCTCCCTCAGGTTACTACGGCGAGGGCCTGAATGCGATTATCGTGTTTGCCGCCTGCTACCTGCCTGACAGCAGCTGTGACGACTACACATACATCATGGAGAACCTCTTCCTGTAAGAGTCTCCCTATGATCACTTAGAGCATGTTTTAATCTGATAAAGACAATATTCCTTTAACATCAAGCTAAACAGAAAACAAAAGAGTGAAACCTTCCTCATTTTGACTTCACTTATTTGCAACATCACCATTTGAGATTTTGTTTGAGTTAAACTAAGTCACTTCATTTAATCTGTTTTGCTTTTAATGCAAATCTGACTTTGTTCTGCTGACAGGTATGTTGTGAGCAGCCTGGAGCTGCTGGTGGCTGAAGATTATATGATTGTTTACCTGAACGGAGCCACTCCTCGCAGGAAGATGCCGGGAATCAGCTGGCTGAAGAGATGCTACCAGATGATTGACAGAAAGTAAGGAAAGACAAGATCAGAATAGTTTGTGGCAAAGTGATGGAAACCAAAGGAAAACTTAAGTATATGGGGTGTTTTAATGCTTAAGTATGAAGGGAATGGTGGTAAATGAATTCCTGTGCACTGACAGTGTTTAATATGTCCTGCAGACTGAGAAAGAATTTAAAGTGTCTCATCATTGCTCACCCCACGTGGTTTATCCGGACAGTCCTGGCCATCTCAAGACCTTTCATCAGGTGATGAATTCATCATCAGTCTGTTTATTTGCTCTGGCAGCATGTCACTTAAAATATCTAGCAAACAGAGAAAACAGTTGTATATGTTCAAAATATCAGAAACCTTAAAAAGTGTAGCTGCTACATAATAACAGTCTGTTGCCTCATGTTTTTGTGTTGTTTTCTGCAGTGTAAAGTTCATGGATAAGATCCGATATGTTCACACCCTGGAAGAGCTCACCCAGATAATCCCAATGGAGCATGTGCAGATCCCTGAATGTGTGCTGCAGTAAGTACTTTCAGCCACCAAGGGTCACTGTTGAGACGCTACACAAGTTTGTCCCAGCTTCTCCTAGAGCTCAAAAACTTACATTACATAAGAGATCAAGGTGGCTTAAACCAATTATGTTTATAGTTTGTTTTGATTTTTTTTTTATCATGGACATCTATGTAAAGTTTTAGCATTTACTGAAATGAATAGTCACCACTATTTACTGACAGATGTCAAAGGTAAAACCTGAACGCTTGACCCCCACGGTAAGGAGATCTGGTGACTCAGTTAAGGCTTAGAAGGCATTTTGCATGTGGCATACTTTGGGTCCTCTTAGAGGGAAAGGTCACAGTAAATCGAGACAAAGTCGGCTCAGTCTCACACCGGGATGTGAAATAACTCTGCTGGGCCACAACACACAACAGAGAAGCATTTTCTGGGACACAGTTTGTAGGAGCTTTCCTGCACATTGCATCATCTGAACCTGTCAAACATTCTCAAAAATTACAAAATGATTATATTTTCAAGGCATCAAAAACACGTTTATTTTTACATGCCATTCACTACAGATGAGGTCATATATGTTCATAAGGAGAAAGAATGACTGGCAAACTGATTCCGGTATACTATCCCCGGAAAATTGCTGGGATAAAATCATGCATTGCAATAAAAAATGGATGGATGGAAAGAAAGGAGTGAAGCATTACTCTGATGACTGATTAATGAATACATGTTCATTTTCATTGCATTGCCAGCAGAAAATGAAAACTGTTGCTATCTCACTTTCTTGTGACACTGTGGTGCACCTTGGATATGTGGACAAATGTCCTTATTACACATTTTCCACTCAGTCTGGGTTGACGGAGTTGTTCTCAGTGCTCACCTTGATGTTCTGCATTAAAATTTGTACTTTGATTGGGGCTATGTCTTCCATGTTTCCTGATCTAGACGGCACCAACGATCACTGAATGTTTTGATGATTTACATTTACAGACCTGAAATCATTTAAACATTTGGGGGAGGCTAAGAAAGGAATACTGGTATTTTAGACAAATGTAGATGCCAAATATTATGGAAGTTGTTCTGTGCCTTAGTGACATACTTTTTTTTCCCCTTGATTTTGTGACCTGCGTGTGAATGTAAGTGAGCGGCTGAAACTTTTGATGGCTAAGATGCAGTATATCCTATATTCTACTATAAATTAGCATTAATGTACTGTATATTGGTGTTCATACTAAGTAAATCTGACTGTGAGTGGATGTACTTTGGAGTGAATTCCAACTGCTGTCTGAGACCTATCTTGGGCTGATTTTGCCCGACTAAATGTAATAAAGCTTTAGTTTTGCTGTACTTATTCGCTGCTGAGACGCATGTGGATATGACAGCATACTAATTAAAAATGTTTACTCTTCTTTTTTAAAGGTATGATGATGAGAAGATAAAAGCACAAAGAGAAAGGTAAGTCACACATTTTTATTGACTCCATGTTAAGAAAATATTTGTTTTCTTTTCTGCATCTAATAGGAACAAACATTTGCCTCCCTTTCCTGCAGACTTGAGCGAGAGCAGCAGACTAATTCAACACTGACTAAAGAAAGGTGAGCTTATGTGAGAGTGCATCCTGTCTGCTGCGTGCAGATACATTATGAAAAAATCTAAGTTCAACTTCGTGCACTTCACTTATCTTATGTGAGATTATAAATCAAAGCAGTTTTGTTCATTAATATCCAAGTAAAAGAAGGATGCAAAGTAAATTTATCAGTGTACTGTACGTCTTTTATCTGCAATCTAGTAAATATTGAAATATTTACATGTGGTTTAACTTTAATCTGCTGCTTTCAGACCAAAGTCAATGATGCCAGAGGTTGGCCGTGACATTTGACATTAAGGTAAGAAGTCCTGCTCGTTTAACTGCCACTACATTAACTCTGCAGGCTGGTTTGTAATGTCAGTCCACTGTAACTTATCTCTGACATACAGGAACATTTCCTATGAGCAGACATTTGCTTATGTGTGCAAAAGTCACACGATACACTAAATTACATGTTGAATGATGGCTTGTCTGGAATATTTGGTCACTGATCAGAAGTTTAAAGGCTCAGCTCTCCAGCTGGGGCACAAATGAACCCATTTGATCAGATTTCCAAACTCAAATATTAATAGACGTCTATGTACAGTGAAAAGGGGCAGGTGCTTACTTTTCTGACCTTTTTTGTTTGTTTGTTTGTCTGGCATCACAATCTTAGTCACTCCATCCAATGAAAACAGTTATTAGAGGAAAAGGCACATAAAAACTGCAGGACATTGCCCTCTGATTACCGTCAAACACGCGGCTTATTTCGCCAAGTCATGTTTCAGGCTTTGAAACGCAGGCTTCGTGTGAATCCAAGTAATGTTAGCTAATCCTCAGAAATCCCCCCCCCCCATTATATAAAGCAGCTTTATAGCAGCTGCTTGTCTCTTTAAACCAGTCTGTGCACAACCTATCGATTCTATTTTTATTAAGCTTTACTTATAACACCTGGCAAATTGATCTACGCCATCAAGTCCATCATGAAATGTGGGGGAAATACCCGCCTTGCCGGTCTGGGTGGGTCAGGGTGGGCAAAGCAAGAGAGATTATTTTAGAAGTCCAACCCTCTGCGCCGTCCTGCAGTGTTGACCGCTCCTCTCGGCCAACATAAATCAAAACCAGTTCTCTTGCCACCAGCTGGAGGACTGGCTGACATCCCAGGAATGGACACAGGCACCGTCTCACAACCAATATGATATGTCAGGGTGGATTTAGTCCTGATTTAGTGCCTAGTGGCGTACTGCCATATCTAAACACTTTATTTGCAGAGTTGCACAAATGTGGAGGAACTCAGTTTAACTGTTTGTATAAAAGTGACAAAGAAAGGGGTTAAACTTTCTGTATTTGCATTTCAGATCTTTGAAATGAAGAGCCGGTGAGGGACGCTCATTGCAGTGGGAACCAGCATCTCAATCTTCTTGCACAGAATTAAACCTCCTGAAGGCATCTATTAGCTGCAGGACAATCATTCCTCAGTATAGCTCATGTTCTCAGTGCTTGCTTCTAACAATTCAAAGATCATTTACATCAAGACATTACTGCTTCAGTCAGAAACCATCTGCTTCCTGCATGCCTGAATGGAGCTTTACTCAACAGCATGACAAAGTCATTTTATTGGAGACTCAGACAAATTCTTCTTTCAGAGCTTGGGACATTGTACAAATTTGTAATCTATTTTTGAGAAAGGTGTTTGCACATGAAATGGCGTGGGTCCTGTTTGGGTTCATGGATATTGACTGAAAAATAATGTGCAATGATGTTATTCTCAGAGCTGAAGCTAATGTTACTGATGCAAAAGTGTGTTGCAGTTTCAACGTTTTATGGAGCTGAGTATGCAGGTGGCATGCTTGTTTGTATTCTTCCTCTCTTCGGTACATGTTTGGTCAGTTTTTACGTTTTAACAGGTCGAAAGCACACATTGTTACAAATTTGATTATATATATTTAAAGAGAGTCAAATGATTGCTTTTAATGTTTATGTAAATGTGAAATTTAATGTTTGTAAAAAATGAATAAATAAATGAGCAAACTAAGATAAGCCTTGTCATGATTATTCACCTCATGGACTCAATTTTGACTCTTAAAAGAGACTGTGAAGGCATTGTGGCCTTTACAGCATATATTTTCAGTATTTTTATTCCCTCCACTTTTGTCCTGAATCTTTCTGACAGTGAGTTATAAAGGGACATAAATGTGCTGACGTGTTGGTTGACACTGTTAATTTCCTTGCTCTTTGCATCAGCTGACCACCCTGTCCTGCTCTGTAGGGATGTCGTAAGGGCTTAATGCCTTGCAGTGATCCTCCTTTATTTTTATTTGCAGTGTTTATGTGATCACATGGTATTGGTATGAACACAATACATAACCATAATGAACTGAACTTTCACCTGCATGGTCCAGGACATTTTTCCATTATGGGCCTTTTTCAATTGAATTGATTTAATTTATTTACGGGAACTGAGAAAAATAAGTAAGTAAAATGATATTGTATTGGATGTTTTGAAGTTTATAATGAACTCGAAGGTTGTAAAATGACTAATTTAAAGGAACAGTTCAAGTCTGTTCTAGGGAGAAAATAGGCTAAACATAAATTTAAGAATATTTAATTAGAAGCTGAACGGTCAGGGTTTGTCAGTTTTTCAAGCAGTAAAATCCCATCAAATACCATTTCATATGTTCATACCTTGACCATGGACACTATTTTTATGTTTTACACACAGAATAGGGTGAGATGTACGTAGAAGTTGACTTAGTTTGAATGTAAAATCGTAGGGAAATTAAAAAGGGAATTATTTTGGTTCTGCCTTCAATTCAAACACCTTGTGCACCGATTAATTTGCTATGATTTGTTACGTGGAGAGTATTTTTGACCAACAGCTGTCAGGTGCAATGACTTTCCAGAGTCATGCTGTCCAGAGATAGTTATGTAACATCTTCCAGGACCACGTAGCACCATTTCAACATTTCTTTTTTTGTTCAATATCAGTGGCACATTAAGTAACAAACGTGAAGGTTGGCTAGTTCTCATTGGAAATCTGAATATCTGCATGATCCAACAGTGTTCTGACTTTAGTTTTGAAGTATAATGCTTAAAAATCATTTTTAAAACAAGTTTTTAAAATCTTAAACAATTAAAAAATTGCACCAAACATCAAACTGTTCCTTAGTAATGAAACATAAATGTTATTTCTTGAACTTGGCATAAAAAGTCACATTTAAACTTTGATGGAAAAAAATAATAAAGATGTTTCTGTCTGTCTTTTGACTAGGAAGGAAAAAGTGTGTGCACCACATGCTTCTCATGTTTGACCACATGCGTCGATGCCCTGAAGTCAGTGTGAGTCCATATGGGACAGTTTTGAACCCTCTCAGTTGTTTTTTTTTATCCATAAGCAACCTTTTCTCTTCATGTATATCAGACTGCAATAAGACATCACAAGCATCAATCACCTTCTGTCAGCAGGCATCGCTTTTCCACTAAGTTTGTCCTGGCAATGAAACACGAGACCATGTTCTCCACGCGCTGGAGCTCAAAGTTTTCCACCTTCATAGCTCCAGAGATAAAAAAGTAGCTGTAAGAGAATTTGCTCAAATACTTTGTCAATAAAGTGCACATATCCGGAGGTGTGTAACAATCAGAGCTGATAAGCAGCAGGGGCTTATGTTAGGGCAATAGTTGTGCTTTATTGTACCTTTAGCCATGACTTGAGTCACCATGGTCACATGGCATGCTGCCCTGTACTTTAGAAGGTTGCATCAGAAATATGCGTGATGCAGCAGCCAGACGCAGTTAGCTAAATATAGAGCTCCTGGTTTGCACTCGCCCAGAGCAGTGTAAGCGAAGCGTTGCTTTGTCCTGTGACACAGATGTCTCAGAATATACATTATGTGTGGAATTATTTATTATTCATTTACTGTTTCATGACTGTACAGCTGCCAGCTCTCGTCCTCTCCATACACCGCCCTTTCAAGGACATAACCCCTTTATATTCAATGCCATCTGCACTTAGGAAAGAGTCTCAGATAAGGTCTTACTGAAATGGATCTTATTCAAAATATGCATGTTGAATAATTTTTTTTTGTTATTTCTTTATTTTGACATTGAAATCACAACAATACAAGATATTAAAAGATGGATAAAAGTGCAGGAGAGAGGCAGAAAGCCAAAAAAGGCTTGTTTTGAAGCCTCCACCAATAACAACAATGACAGAAACGGGAAATGCAGATAATAAAAACAACAATAAACAAAAATTAACAAAAATTACACCTACAAGACAGATTTAACAAAATCTACGTTTTCATCCGCAGCACTTTAAATACATTTCCTCACAAAGTTCCCTACATATTATTATGTTTTTTGACAGCTAATTTTGTGTTTAACAGTTTTGTCACAGCTCGGTTTCCTTGTCATTCTTGAGGCTGGACATCTAACACCTTGGTTGGGTGTGGGATTTTTCTGTGCATGTGGTTGACCCCTGACAGCAGGTGCTGTGGGATGTCCTTTCAGGCACTCTGAGGCCCTGAGGTCCTGCTCAGATCATTGGTGCTCCTGATTGCAAAGTGGCAGCTTATTGGCTGCTAGGAAATGGGGACGATTGGTCTGAGAGGGTGTGACGCTTCAGCCACATCCTTTATATGCCTGGCAAGGAGATTGTCTATCAATGAAGTAGTAAAAGGGGGGGACATCAGTGGAGGAGAAGGATAGGGCTTTAGCTAAACCCTTTGAGAGATTGTTTGCTTTGGCTGGGTTCCCTGCTTTTACTTACTGAATTCAATCAGTGACCAACGCAGATAAACTAAAAATGAAGTTCATCATTGGCATTGGAGGGTAAGTCTTATTCAATCTACTTATCTAACTATATGTTAACAGAAATGTACAAGAATTGGGATGTAACTTGCTTCTATGTGGCATTAAATTCAGAGTGACCAACGGTGGGAAGACCACTCTGACAAATAGACTTCTAAAGACATTACCTAACTGTTGCGTGGTGCATCAGGATGACTTTTTCAAGGTAAGACAAAGTTTCCATTATGTTTTACTTTTAAGAAACGACCACAGTTTACGGTAACTGCTGTAATTTATCAATTCTGACTAATTGCAAGTACTGGATTTCAAATGTTTTATTAGTGGCATTAAAGTTGCCATTAAAGAGTACTCTGCTAAGAAATAAGAGAATCTTCAGTCTGACATGCAGATGTCCTACGCAGCCGCCTAGTAATATGTCTGGCTGATTGTGTCCTGGACAGCCAATGAAAGGGCTGAGCATCCCCACTTTAAGTCAGACTCTGTCCATTTATCTTAGTATTAACTTCATTTTGCTTAAAAGCCTGGTTGTGACATCTTTTTGAGATGACCACCGAACATCGTTTATTTATTTTTGTTGTTTTTTTCCCTGTTATTGTGCCAAAGGCACATCATTAACACCTCCATTTCAAGAGAACCTGCGCGATTTTTCTCTTGAAAGTAAACAGTAAGCAGCTGAATAAACAAGCAAGAAATTCCACCTTGAAAAGGATTTGTTTTCCTCAAAAGAGGCACCAGAAAATATTACAGTACCACTCACATGCAGATTTGAAAATATTGTTAAGTAATGTTGGGACGGCTAAAGATGTTGCATGTGAAATTTCATCGAGGTTGCATTCAGGAGAACTGTTTACCTGCATAAAAAAAGACGCTGCGTGTTCACTTTTGGTGGAGATGAGTCCTTGACTTGTCCTGTCCAGGTGTGATCAGCTCCGATTGGTTACTAGGTTGCAGCAATGTTTTATTGGTGACTGTTATTTCAGAAACCCGATCAAATAGAAGTCGGGGAGGACGGCTTTAGACAGTGGGATGGTAAGAATGGATTTCGCGTAGGAAAACCCTGCAGTAATGTACTTTTTCTTTCCTGCACATTTCTGTTGTATGGTAACAACTCAATCCTAAACTTTAAAATATTCAAATATCAAATTTTCTGTGAATGCTACAGACATTCACTAACTGTGACTAATGTGTGTTAAAGCACATTGGTGATGAATGTTAGCCGCGTGTGTGTTAACTCCTGCTGTTTTCTGCTCTGTCCTTGTTCTGCATCAGTGATCACTGCTCTGGACATGGAGGCGATGGTCAACACTGTGAAAGGCTGGCAGGAAAACCCAGTCAAGTTTGCCCGCTCTCACGGCGTCAGTCTGTCACCTGAAGCTGAGGAAGCTGAAACAGGAGAAAAGGGAATCCATATTCTCATCGTAGAGGGGTTCCTCATCTACAACTACAAGTGGGTTATCTCTCTCACTTTTCTGTTTTGGTCTTTTGACGTCCGAAGCTCCCTATTGATCTGAGCTCTGATTTCCCTCTGCAGGCCACTGATTGACATCTATGACAAATGTTTCTATATTTCCATTCCCTATGAGGAGTGCAAAAGAAGAAGAAGGTAACCGTCTCTCTGTGTAACTTTCAGTTATCCCAATCAGCAGCAGTACAAGCTGTAATAACTTCTGACTGCTTCTGCCTCCGCAGTACAAGGACGTACACAGTCCCTGACCCCCCCGGCCTGTTCGATGGCCACGTCTGGCCCATGTACTTGAAACACAGGAAAGATATGGACAACAACTGCAGTAGAATAGGTCTGCAAAGCCTGTTTCTCATCAAGATATCAGCAGAGATACTCCATGATATGTGAACATGCATTTGCCCCAACTTTCTAACCTTAAACCCTGATTTGTCTTTTTGTGGACAGAGTACCTCGACGGGATGTCGACGAAGGAGGAAATCTACAACAAGGTGTACGAAAGTGTTCAAAACTCAATGCTGAACAACTTATAGGTAAATAAATAGTTTCAATTGAAGTTCTTAACAGATCCTTTAAACTCCATGTGAGTAACAATGCTCCTCTTCTCTGTCCCCACAGCAGGACGGGCTACCAGCGGATGTGTATAGACTTGTAAATATATTTTGAGTTAATGTGTAACACCAATTCTGTTCTTCTAGCCTGATTTGTAAATAGATAATCATGTAACTTATTAAGAATTACTGGCAGAAGTGATGTGTTTTGTATAATCCTGTGAAACTTTTTGTAAAAAGACACGCCACCTTTAAACCGCCCAGTGTTTTAACACCCACTCTTTTATCCTGCTGTATATGAGAGTATGAAATCTCCACTGGGAGGAAGCATTCGTGTCTCACAACTCAAAGAAAACAACTGAATCAACTTCCTGTTTCCTGTATTTCTTCCCACTCAAGCTTGTTTAACACGCACACACCCATATAATGGCCCGAGTACATCATAAGCATGATGTTTTACAGTGTGTGTATTTGTATACAATGACTGATAACATCAGTCTTTCTTCAGCTCTTCAATGGATCTCCTTATCAGCCAGATTAAATTTAGTGCTGCGTCGTAAAAATGCCCAGCAGTGGGAGAAATTTTCCCCTAAACGATAATAAATGAAAGATTGCAGAGAACAGGAAAGAATAAGGAGTTACTGGAATTTCCTCTGAACTCACACAAGTCTTACAGTAGGATGCATCAAGAGGAAAACATTTTTATCTACAAGCATTGAACATCGTTTAGGAAACCTAATAAAATTTTCATGTAAGCTTTTGAAGATCCTCATACTGGGTGAACTTGGGTGAAATTGTCAGTATGAGACAATCAGGTGTAATGGCAACTTTATTTTATTGTAAATAACCTTCAATACTCGAGGTCAGCTTCACAGGGCCCAACAATGTGGAACAAGAGCTAAAATAAAACAGATAATGAGAGAAATATAATGTCTCCAAATACAACAAATCAAATATTGAAGCAGAAAGTAACAGTCACTAGTGTTGCACCTATTCTCCAAACATCACTGATTTTGAGAACTGGGCAGACAAGCAGCTTTAGTTTATACAATTAAACTGGGATCTAGTTATTAGTTGGTGGAGGGTTTAAACTGGATTTAAACAGAAAAGGTTTCTAGCCTCTTCATTACAACATTCATTGTCAGTGTCAAAGTGAGTACAATAAACTTTTTCCACAGACCCTTTAACATATCCATTACTAACAGGTTAGACAATGTGTTGCTGAAATAGTCAAGCCCATCCCCGTAAAATCTGGATGACTGCACATTTTGTTTCAAAGCCCGTACTATTTATCATTATACCTTCTCTTATGTTGAATGAACTCATGACTTGCTAGTCCGTTCCCATGATAGATGCTGATTTTAAAGTTTGAACTAACACTCCCTCTTTGACTCAAAGGATGTAACATCCATGTTTTATAATAATATTAGGTTTGGATTAATCAGACCACACCTTTGCCTTGTTTGACTTACAATGGGCTTTATGCACAACTCCACTACTTCCTGAACTTAAGCCAGCTAAATTGTGTCCTGTCCTTCATTACTGGAC
>JBBDHI010000008.1:18928795-18945637 GCA_037177115.1 Craterocephalus stercusmuscarum | reverse complement strand
TTAGATAAAACCCTTTAAAGACAGATACTGGTAGCTCTTTATATTACACCTCAGAAATATGCATGCATAAGTATAAAGTCCTTGTACAATGGGCTAAGTACAGTTAAAATATACTGCAGTATACAAGAATAAGAAACCTCAGTTCTTAGTAAGCAGTCTGTTTAGTGATTTCAGGTGTGTAGGTCACATGACTAAAGAGCTGTTGAAGTTTGAAATATTGCAAAATGACTGAGATGAAAATAGGCATAATAAAGACTGCACAACATGTGGCGGGGGCGGGGACGAGCAATCAGGTGGTGATTTGACGATTCTAGCTCATGTAACTAAAAAGCTATTTTAGCCTGAGATATTGAAAAATTCAAAGACAAATACAATAATGGGCAAAATAAATGCTGTGCAACCTGTGGGAGTGGGGTATACAGCAATCATGTGGTGATTTGAGGTGACAAGTTCATGTCAATAAAAATCTAATGAAGTTTGAAAGATTGAAAAAACATGCGATGAAAATAGGCAAAGTAAAGGCTGTGCATTATTTACAAACAAACACTTTAAACGTTTGTAATCATTTGTACAATCATAGTCGTCCATGTGTTTGAGGAGGTACTTATTTTTTAATATTGCCATTTGTAATTTGTCGACGGTCCCTAACTATCCACCTGTACCAAAGATCGCTGCGGTGAAACGGGTATTACAACCCCACAACAAAGCGCATGTAATGTTGAATATAGGTATGCAACAGCTCGACACTTTCAACACTGCAGTCATTATACACCTGAATGGACACGTGCTCCATTAGCATAAGCAGAACTGATCATCAAAAGACATGTTATTGATTTTAGATAAGGGGAGTTGCCAAGGTGCTGTGTCAACAATTACTTCTCACCTTATTGGGTCGTCTTCCTCTGGACTCATTGCAAAATATGCAGAGATTTGCAGAACTCAATACAGCCTTCTAGGAGAAAAGGAGGGGGAAAAATCTGAACCGCAGTGAAATTTCATGTTGACCTTAATGAAAATCGCTCTGCTTATCTGTACTACAATTTATGTATGAAAGAGCTCTAAAGGCTTGGGTTTTACTGTTTAACAACATAGTTTCCATCATTATTTAATGTTTTTTTTTCTCATATAAAATAATCAACGATAAAGCTTTGCAACAATAGACTTTATGTTGTCCAAAAAAGCCTGAGGACATATGTATAATGCTACCTGGCTTGCATTTTTGCATTATTTTCTTTTCTTTGTTAATTAAATAAACCTCTTAGACATCTAAACTACAATCACCTCCACAGAAGAACAACATTTTGCTTTTGATCTGTACAGTAATGTAAATCTCCTTACATCCATCACCTCTTCAGATGTGAGAAGAGAAATATGAAGTTTACTCAAGAACAAAGTCAACAGGTTGGTTAATGTGTCTGACTGAGAGACACACACAGGCTTCGGGGCAGACGCAGGACACAATGCAGAGGCGATGTGTTTTGGTTGGCTTGGGGACATCATGGAGTCCTTGCAGAAAAACTGTTTTCGGTGTCCTGTATCAGACTGTTGTCTGACAAATGGATTCAGACGGATGGATGGATTTGAGTCATTTCTTCCAGATTATCAACAAATAAATTGATTTAATATCACATTGTTTATTCTTAGAACCTTTTCTTCATTTTAATCACATATCGATTAATAAAAAGTCAAAATTTGTGTGAGTGTGTGTATGGTTGGGGGGCGTGGGGGGGGGTCTAGTTGAAATAAATCATATTACAGTACGTGGAAAGTGAGAACTACTGATGTTTGCCAACATTAGGACTTAAATTTAAAACTGTTAATCTAAAATGGCATGAGTAATCAATAGTAATCAAATTGTATTTTTATACTTTTTACAATACAGAAAAATTGTTATACTTTTTACACAATAGTAAAAGAATTCTATTTATTTGCTGAAAGTCAGAAGTTTATTCTTTTTTCACTAAAAGATGGCATTGTGATCTACTCTGTGGTTTAATATCATGTTTGATCAGTGTGCATAGAAAATAGATAGTGAGTTTAGCTAGTGTAATTTCAAATCTTCTGCCTCTGCCTTTTTCACTCTTTTTTAAAAAGTGATGATGGTGTCATTTTCTTTATTTGCCTCCCCTTCTACGAATGTAACAAAGTTCGTCTGTAACAATACAGACAATTATTGACTTTTTGCAAAAAACAAGAAATATACCACGAAAAAAAAATTGTTTTCAAATAAAATCATGTATAAAGTTTATAAGTTTTTGTGAAATAAATAATACATCATGTTACCACACGAGGGCGCTCACACATTGCACTTTATCTGTAGCAACAAATGAGGCCAATTAAACTTTTCACTCTATTAACTTACTGTGGTGAGGTGTCCGCCTCTCTTCTGGTAGTTTTTGCTTGTTTGCTTTTTACGATAATTTAATTTCCTGTTGACTTTAAGAGTTTAATCTTTCAGTGAAGTTAAAACTTACTATCCACACATTCAAACCTCATCGGCGGGTGTGTTTCGTGTGTGCGCGCGGGTGTGTATGTGTGGAGAAATGTAGGAAGTAACGATAACAACTTTCCAACCAGAAGGACGAGGAGACGTAAATTTTCTGCTTCACAGAGAAGCAGTGATTACGAGCCAAACAAACGACGGGGAATTTGGAGGAAATTAGCTTTACTTGATTTGAAGTTGCCGGAGGAAGCTTTGTGTGTGATTTTCCCCCTTTTCCTCCTTTTTTTAAGCTCAGGTGTGTTTTTTTCCCTCGAATGATTGAAGATCGTTAAAGTCAAGCAAAGCTATAGAGATCTTCCTCTCTCTCTTGCCAGCGGATTTTCAACTTTTAAGGATGAAATAAGAAACTTTACTCCAAAGGTGAGACTTAATTCGACATTTCACATCTACTTGACACCTGTCACTGTTTATTTTTTGCCACCTGGACATGTCAGGGGCGAGTCTTGCTGTGGCTTCCACGGAAACTCATGTGATTAAATCAGGATTATGTTGCTTAGCTTGCCATGTTGATACCGTTAGTAGAAGTTAAGCAAGATATTCTCGGGTGTTTTAACTAAGCTATTTAATTTCAAACTGGCATTTGATCTCATTTTGTGTGATTCCACAGTAGATGCTGGGCAGCGAGTTCTGCTGAAGCCTGTCTGAGCATCAGGATGAGTACTACAGATGGAGCTGGGGCTCCTGAACAGTATGAAGAAGCCCGTGTTGTGCAGATCTATCCCAGGCTGTCGCTGGACACAGGTGCCCACTGTCCCCTCCAGGTCAGCACCAGGGACACGGTGAGGACGGTTATACACAACGCTGTGGTCACAATGGGCCTGGACTCCAGCCAGACGTACAGCTTGCTGGAGGTCACAGAGAGCGGTGGAAGGGAGAGGCTGATGGAGGCTGGGGACTGCCCTTTGGACCGAGTCCTGCTGTGGCCTCTGGAGAAACAGAGGTGGCACCCTCAGAGCCAAGGCTACTACTTCATCCTGCAGATGCAGAGCAACAATGGAGCAAATAGAGTAGAAACGGCTTCAGAGGACTCTGATGACCTCTGCAACCTCTCCTCTGTGACCGAGGAGACTGTTCTGGAGACTTTACACAACCGCTTTTACGAACGCAAAATCTACACCTATATCAGCAACATCCTCATCGCCATGAATCCGAATGAGTACATGCCTGCGTACTACAACCCAAAGATTGTCAAAATGTACGAGAACCAACCGCTGGGTCAACTAAGCCCTCATGTTTTTGCCATAGCTGATGCGGCCTTCCGAGCCATGCTGAACCGGCAGGTTGATCAGTGTGTTGTGATATCTGGTGAGAGCGGCTCGGGGAAGACTGAAAGCAGCAGGTATCTCATTCACTGCCTGACTGCGCTCAGCAAGAAGACCTACTCCACTGGGCTGGAGCGCAGCATCCTCGGGGCTGGGCCTGTGCTAGAGGTAGGTCAACGTGTCCAGTCACATCAAAGCTTCCCCATTGTTGTTGTTTTTCACCCTATATTACCAGGGTTGTACAAATAAAAACTCCACCTTGGGTTATCTTCAGCCTGAATAATGCCAATATTTCCAGCCTAGTTGGAACCTGTCCTCTGTTGATTTAGAAAATAGTTGCCACACTGGCTGAGCGAAGCTGAACATCTGCTTCTGCTGCAGCCCGTAGAGATAAAAGCGAAGTGGAGCAGCTGCTTTTCAGGCTGTTGTCTGAAGTCATGATGGCAGAACCCAAGTCACGGTGCAGCAAGTTTGCTGATCAGTAGATTAATGTGGGTAACTTTTTCTTTTTCTTTTAGTTTTTTTTTTTTTTTTTTGCAGCTACTACAGTTCAGAAGTGCCCACACTAGTATCATATGTTATTTTTAGATTTGCTCATTTGACTAAGTTCAGATACAGAAAGTTGCATAGGAATAAATCCCTCCCTGTGCACATTAACAATAACCACAGAGGAGTGTGTGAACTACATATGGAAGGCTGTTTTTTTAACCATACATCAGCAACAAACTTCAACAAGTGTTTCTATAAGAACGCAGTTTGTTTTGGTTCCAACGAGGCCCTTTGATTAAACACATCTGTATCTACAGTCTGATGATTTGAGTTTCCAAATTTCTCTGACATCTACAGTCAAATGAGTATGAAGTCAAAGCAGAAATCACCATTTGGTACAGACAGTATCTGTTTCCTGGGAGTTCGCACTTTTAAGACATCGTGTAGATCCCGCGGTTATCTTTATCTTTTCTGTGGCTGTTTCATCAAAACTTCTCACATTAAGCGTGTCAATGAGTAACGGGCGCAGCGTTCACCGCCGTTTCCCTCACTTTCTGTTTGGCTCATCTGTTGCACAACTCCACTGATAACTTGCATTAAACTAGGGCACATGCTTTTAAAGGGAAAACCCACCTCTTTTTCTGAGTCTTACAGAACCACAAGACAATTTGTAGCACATACAAGGTACAAGTAGTTGGTGTGTTTTAGTTGCATAAAGTAGTTTTTTTTGTTGTTTCTTTGAAGCCTCGGAATGGATCTGAATATCGGAAGCAGAGCAATAGTGAGTTTCACTTCACTTAAATCATGTTACGAGGGAACAAAACCATTTTTCGTTGCTGTGGTAACACTGTCATTCATGCTGTTGCACCAAATTTGCTGAAATTTGTGGAAATACCAGAATTCCCATTTAAATCTCTGTGCATGTTGAGTTATATCTCCATCATCACAGCAGCTAACCTGCATTATAAAGGCTGTCATTACCCTTTAAAACTGATGGCACATCTGCACACAAGCACACTCTTAAAGAGTTTATTAGAAAATGATTAAATATGGATTCTAATGAACAAGCCAGGCAAGGTTCTCCTTAAAGAAAGTCACGGTTTGAGTATTTTTCCTGTGAACTGATCTCACCTCTGCCCTCTTCCCTGTAGGCTTTAGGGAAACATAGCCTCATGTTGAAGAGAGAGTCTGACTGGTTGGCCTGGTTTGAGTTATTATTTTAGCCAGAAAATGAGGAGCAAACTTACAGTGGAAAACCCTCGTCTCTTTCCAGAGAAGGTTAAGATCTGTTTTACACTGATGAGGATCATTAATCTGTTTCTTTGCTGGTTTATGGAAATGCACTTAAGCTGCTCTTCTCACAATTTCCTTTTGGTATTTTTGAGTTCATCAGGTCTTTCTTCACAACAGAGCAAACAAAAAAAGCCCCTTGCTCCCATTCAGGAAGATGTCTATCTCATTGTTTGAGGGAGTTTCGCATGAATTTTCTGTTGGTGATCAGGAAGCTCCTCAGTGGGAATGTGCAGGGCGTTGTCTTTGAGGGAACACCAACGAGAGAAAAGGAGGAGGAACAAGTTGGAACAGGCTCGGCCAGGTCTGCTGGCAGGCCTGGACCGAGTGTAAATCACCTTGTTTCACTCTCATTACTTAAAAGCTTATTTCAAAGTCGCTTTTACTCGTCCACTCTTATTTTTGTCCTGTTATGTTTAATTTATGGAATATGGGTTTTCATAATGTACGGTCTGCATTTCAAGGCAGGTTAAAGGCCCTTGTTTATTGACCATACTTAAAAAAAGGCAGGGCAGTGTAGCTTGAAAACAGGAAGTAATGATCATCGACTTCTACTCAGGTGAAAATAAAAAATGGACCAATTATCAAATGTTGAAATTGGTCATCAAATATTGGCATATTTTTTATAAACATACTTATTTGAATTTGATGACAGCAACATAAATCTGATGAGTTGGTGAGTTTGGGCCCACAGAATACGTCTGCATTTCTAAATATTATTCATCTTGTTTAAAAATAAATGTTTATTTATGTGTGTGTGTTTGTGTGTAATATTTGTTTGCCTAGAAGTCAGGCACAAAATCAGAAAAGAGCAGGCATGTTTGTAGAACTCATTTAAAAGCTTGTTTGTTTTCACTGGAGTTAATTTCACAGTTTTACGTTCAGTGTTTACCTTGTTTCACACACTTCGCCGCAATACTCGAGACATTTTTTAAGCACTCTCCAACTTTTGTTGGGGACAATATTTTCAGACTGTTTTATCTTGTTCGCTACATGATTTATTAATTCCACAGTTGATCCATCTCCACTTCGCAGCTTACACATTAAACCAGTTCAGGCTTAAAATAAATGTGAAGGGGCACAGGACGATTTACACAGTATTTCAAGCTAAATTAAACTGTATTTTTTCCCCCATTTGAATCAAAGAATCATTTATTTTTGCCTTATTTCAGATGGATCAGATCATTGCTCCTTCTCAGTGCCTCTAAACATGAAATGAGCTTTGAACCATTACTCTGTGGCTAATGTGGTTAGAAAACAATAGTAAAAAAAAAAAAAATCAAGATTTCCACAGTGTTTTGATTGACATCAAACATGAGTTGTGTCTACTCTTGATTTGCCAGTTAAACATCTACGTTTGCCTGTATCCAAAAATAAATGTCAAAAATGCGATTCTGTCAGCTCAGTTATCAAACTTGTCGTGTGACTTCTGGTATTTTCTTCTTCTTTTTTTTTTTTCTTTTTTTGCAAAAGGGGAAATTCCTGCAGATCCACTTGACAAATAGTCTGTGGATCAGCTAAAACTCCCCAGCAGTTTGTGTAAATGAGAGAGAACATTTTTCTTTCCTTGTATGAGGCTATCTTTAAGAACCCACCCTCACGATCGTCTCCCTCCTGAAATGAGCCTCAGCAAACACCTGTTTCCGTATTTGTTTCCCTCCACATGCCTTTCATTTTTGTGCTGAAACTTTTATCTGAGTTTGTCCAATAAGGAATCTAAAATGAAAGCCGTGTATGTTTAAGAACGTGTCCACAGTGTTTACAGAGGCGCGCGTGAAACGTTCCAGCGATCTAAAGCTGCTCCTGCCAGCAACTGATCGGTGCTCACTGCATTCAGAGACAGTGCTCTGGCCTGTTAGGACACAACCCTCGCACTAGAATGAAGAATGACAAAACCCTTAAGGGCTGATATTTTTGCCTGATTATTTAACAGAGATAAACAACTTCATAAACTTATTTTAGTCATTTTGCTTTGAAGCAAAAAATTATAGATACTGGCATGTTTCAGAGAATTGAAACAGTGAGGAAATAGAAGTTTTCACTAAGGCTGCAAGTAAAGATCATTACCAGCTATTCTGTTTGTTTCTCACAAGAGGTTTTAGGCGATAGGATGTTCACTCAAAGTGTGTAGAAGCTGCAAGGTTTGTCTGAATAATTAGAAAGTTAAGGTATTTGATTTAGAGCAAAATGAAATTACTCGAAGAATCAAAGAGATTTA
Source organism: Craterocephalus stercusmuscarum (assembly GCA_037177115.1). NCBI lineage: Eukaryota > Metazoa > Chordata > Actinopteri > Atheriniformes > Atherinidae > Craterocephalus > Craterocephalus stercusmuscarum. The sequence continues at coordinate 18,937,875 of JBBDHI010000008.1, read as the reverse complement.
TTTTTCACATGCACAGTTGTACAAATTGTATAGTAAAATGTGTTTTTTGTACCTGGATCCCTTTAGTAAAGGTATAAAAATAGAATAAGGTGTGAGAGAAAAATGCCAGAGAGAAAAATAAATCTGTACAAAAATAACAAGAACAAAAAAAGTAAATCTAAGTGTAAGTAGAAATGCATTTTATTCTAAATGAATATTTCTAAAAATGTTAATGTATTTTAACTTTAGATATATATTTTTAGAATGTAATTGATATTTGTAAGTAAATTTGTTCTTTTTTTAACATATAATAAATTCCCTTATTTTTTCTTACAGTTAATTTACTGTAGATTTCTTTTGCTTATTTGCTTGCGTTTGTTTTTTTTCATGTCATAACTAAACGCATAAATAAGAACAAGTTTTACACAGAAATAAAGAGAAAACCTGTTTTTTTTTGTTTTGTTTTGTTTTTAAAGTTGTACATGTGAGCTCTTGTCATGTAAGATTTTGTACAATTTAATTGGTTCTCTTCTTGTTCACCATGATGAGTCTTTCTATGAGGTTGCTTGTAAAAGCTCGGTCTTGACATCCACACAGAAAAATTGATTTATTTGATTGCTCCTTCACCCGGCAAACATTTACCATGTTTACAAATTGGATGTCCGTGTCTGTATAAAACATCCCTATGAATTTGTAAGCATGTTTCATGGACAACGATGTTGCTTATGTTTAACCAGGCCTTTGGCAACGCTAAGACAGCAGAGAATAACAACTCCAGTCGCTTTGGGAAGTTCATTCAGCTCAACTACCTGGAGAGTGGTGTCATCAGAGGGTGAGGCACTTTGTTTTCTTATGGTCCCCACCCCTCTGCACTTATTTTCTGAATATAAAAGCCTTCTGCTATGGAGCCAATTGCTTATTGTGGATTATATATTTTCCTCTAAGTTTTCGCTTTTCCTTCTTTCATAATACTGTGATGTTGAAGCTTCTCAGGTTGCATTGACATCCTTCTCTTATGTATATTGGTTGTAGGGCAGTGATTGAGAAGTTTCTACTGGAAAAGGAGCGTCTGGTGTCCAGGGATAAAAGTGGCAGGTATGTTTTAAAACATCATAAACAACAGGAAAACCTTTTATCCATTCGTCAAAATCTCTGCTCTTATCAACGTTGCTTACAGTGTCATGAGTTTACCTCCCACTTTTATATAGCTTAGCCTCTGAAACCAGCAACATAAATCCAACTTAGAGCACTTAGAAAGTGGAGAAGTGTAACTTAACCACACTGTATGTTCTGTTGATAAAGCTTTGATTATACCATGATTGATAATAATAGCAACTTGTAACCGCTGACCTGCAGGAACTACCACGTGTTCTACTATCTACTGGCGGGCGCATCCAAGGAGGAGCAGGAAGAGTTTCATCTATTAAAGCCGCAGGATTATCTCTACCTCAAGCAGGTACCTTTGACCTGCAGTCTGTCCAGCTGCAGGGGTGGAGGAAAAGAAGGGAAACTTTCTCTATGACACAATAAGTTAATGGAGAAAGCCGGTGGGAGAAATTCTAGTAGAACCAGACCTCAACATCTAGAAGCTACTCTTTGATAGGCAAGTTTAGGCCCCAATAGCAGCGTAGTTGTTAAGTGTTTTTTTTTTAACACATTTGAACATTTTACCTGTTAAAATCAGTTTATGGACTATGACGTCTAAAAGTCTGGTCAAGACTTCCTTTGGTGTGAATTGGTTAGTTTAAAACATGACCTGGTTTCCAAAAGGCACAACATAAGCTTTTGAAGATAAATCGCTTTATTTTGTGTCTTTAAGTATCAAAATAACCCAGAGGAAGGAAATGGAAAAACACGCCATTGGGCAAATGCTTTATAATAGTCTTTCAGTTCTTGTTTGGACTTTCTTCCTTTAGAGAGGCTCCTACTTCTAAGTTCTGTGAAATTCTTGAGTTGTTTGATTCAAGTAATTATGATGGTAATAGTACAAGTTTTCCTCTTGTGCTTTTGGGGGTATTGTGTTTTTTTTTTTTGTTTGTTTGTTTGTTTTTTTTGTAATGTTATCATGGTTTAGATGGCATCCTCTATTTATCCAGCTTGTGCATGGACAGTGTACAAAAGAATGATTGCCATTTTTTGATTGACTCACTCCACCCTCCCCCAACACACACACACACACACACACACATAGACACATAAACAAAATAATTCTTTTGCCACTAGCTAAGGCACAAACTCAGCATGTGATCCATCCACCAATGTGCTTAATAAGAGGATGTATGTTTCTCCAAAAATACTTTCTCGTAGTGGTCTGAAGGTTCCACGTTTTCATTAATCCACAGTTCAGACTGTTACTGAGTTTAGTTGGTTTCCTAGAATGCAGCTTATCAGCTGTTGCTCCTGTTAGCCATCATTCCTCAATTATAAACTGTGAAAAAAACTTTGCTGTCTTTCTACTTTCTTCTTTTGCCTTTTTAGAAATAAGAATCTTAAAGTGCTTCACATTAACTCTAAAAAAATACCAAATGTACTAACTAAAACTGAAATAATTCAATCATTTATGCTTAAATGTGAATAAGATTTGGAGAAAACTTTGACTTGTCTGTGCTAGCCTGCACCATGACCACCTGACCCCAGAGGCCTCGTTCCCTCATAATATTCCCAATTCTTTTTCTTTTTAGTAACTTTCCATAATCATTGTGTGTTCCAAGGTAAACTCAGGTAACGCATGGAGACAGAGATTTAATCAGCCTTGTTTCGACATTCTTGATGTCCTATCAGGCCAGCTAGGAATAATGATACAGTCATTGTGTCTGCACATAATAACTGCTGTTATTATGTGGCTTTTTTTTCCTTTTCTCTGCCTGTCCTACAGGAAGATCTCCATTTAGACGATGAGAAGAAACTTGGAGAGGAGTACAAAAGGCTCCATCAAGCTATGGAGATGGTTGGCTTCTTGGCCTCCACAAAGAAACAGTATGTATGGTTATGTTAATGAGTTACATAACTACATCACGTCTGAAAACATGCCTTTCTACGACTTTTACATGAAAGGCTTCTAAGTCTGCTGTTCTGACACTTTTTTGTATCTAACAGATAGTTGGGGGTTTTCTACCAGATATCTGCCATTACATGCCTGAAAGTGTACAATCTAATGTTTTACTGTTTTTTCTTCAACGATGCAAACACACATGCACTCCCAGGGGCTGAATTCTACGTCAAACAATTTTTGCAAAGGTTTCCTACCTCTGATTTACAGTCCACACCTATTTACCAAGAGTCCTGGAACAGTAGATGAGGGAGTGTGTAATGTAACTCGATGCTGTGGAGTATTTTCTGCCTTGTAACTTGGTGTCAGTAACAGGTTAGAGCTTGTCAAGTCAGGCAGGAGAAAAATGCAGCGACTATGTCAGCAAGTGGCTGCCAGCCTCAGGACGCAGCGTGTGCATGGAAACACCAGCAACATAGTTTGTAAACCTGTGTGGGTTGGTTCCTCTTTTAAAGAAACACATTTAGCTGTGTAAATATGGGAAAATGAAGGGATTAAAGTTGAAATCCAGTAATTTAATGTTGGGTAAATCCCATACTAAATGTTCTTTTCACATTTCTAGTTGGTTGAAATGCTGATGACTGGCATTGAAAGTAGGGCTGGACAATTATGGAAAAAATAATAATCACGATTATTATTAATATTGAAATCATGATTAATGTACACGATTATTCATGGATTTAAATAAAAAAAAAGTGTTTTTTGAACCACCAAAACTCAACCTCAAATATAACTTAAAAAAAAAACTGGATATAAATTAGAAACAAGTAAAGGAGTAAAATGAGAATATATTAGAATAATATAATCAATTAAAATGAATACCCAGTCTATATATTCCTGTAACATACATGTGATATTAATCACATAATCACATGTTTTCTTCGATTACATTGTTTTTATGATTGTGAGAAGGCAATATTGTAATCATGGTTAAAATTCGATTAATTGTCCAGCCCTAATTGAAAGCTTGTTTATAGCCTTAGTTTCCTGATGTGACCGTGTGCAGGTTTCACACTACTCAGAAGACATCTATTTATGTGTCTGGGCATGTGTCTGTTTCCAGCATATTTTCTATCATCTCTGCCATCCTGCAATTGGGAAATGTGACGTACGCGCTGTCAAAGGAAACGCAGGCTCTGGAGGCCGGACCTGCTGACGTCTTATCTACACTCTCAAGCCTGTTGAAGGTTTGTTGATTGCAAATTATGTGCAGAGGCTTCTGTATTCATTATGAATCCAAAAATAATCCATTTATTTCTGTTTCGTTAAAATAAATAAGACCCTTTATTTGACAACACTGCATTTTTAAAAGATAATTATTTGGAGCAATCAGAGGAATAACATAATCTGCATTTTGTTGTTGTTTTTTTCATAGGTGAAAAAGGAAGCGCTCACAATGGCTTTGACCAAAAGAAAAGTAGTTACCGCCAAGTCGAGCATAGTTTTTCAGTACACACTACAGGAGGTAAGAAGTTAGAATTTTGTATATGGGTTGCCCACAAAGATTATCGGTTTAAAATGAATTGAATAAAATCATAAAAAATAATTCTGTGATATTTCATGCATGAAATTCTAATAGTTTAATCACGTTTTATGAAGGGATTTTTATTTGGTTGTTTCTATTGTAAGAGATTCAAGATTTATTATTAAGATTATTAAGTGATATTTTGGAGATCTTTATTATCTAATAAGATAAGATGTGCATTGTAAAGTGCTATTGAGAACAAACACAAGGTTAAAGGTATTATGCAGTATGATGGTTGATCCTTTGCTTCCAGGCCTCCTCAGTGCGGGACTCCATGGCCAAGTCTTTATACGGTGCTCTGTTTGACTGGGTCATCTTTCATATCAACCATGCGTTGCTCAACAGACGGGACATGGAGGAATCCGTCCCGGTGAGTCATGTGACTTCGGTAACAAACTGTTGAAGGCAGTAACATTAACACTCTAAAAAGTAAACCTCCAAATTTCACTCCTCTATCAGTAAATCTTTGGAGACATGAATTTGAATTTATATAATTTGTATAAACTTTATCACAGTTTTGTGCCTTTAGTGATAATGTGCATAATTCATGTTTTCTCATATTCAACTTCTGTATTAACTACAATTAAGTTGCTTTTGCTCATTGTGTGTTTAGTGTTTGTCCATTGGAGTCCTGGACATGTTTGGGTTTGAGAATCTCCAGACAAACAGTTTTGAGCAGCTGTGTATCAACTACACCAATGAAACACTACAGTATTACATCAACCAGCACATCTTCAAACTAGAGCAAGTAGGTGTATTCATATGTATATATATGGCTAAATGTATTTTTGTTTCTCATGTTGACCAGAATATGAGAAAACTGGCAGTTGCCTATGCATTCATCTAAGTAGATCTGTGATCTTTTCTTTTACAAACAGAAATGTTATGTTTTCCACCTTATAGTTGGTTTCTATGAGCTATTTACCTGTTGCTGCATTTCTGTATCCATGCCACAGAGACAAGCTGATCTACACAAACTTAGTAAGAGTATTCTAATTGCGGTATGTCATTGTGATTAAACAAATTCCAGGAAGATTACGTGTCTGAAGGCATCGCCTGGCAAAACATCAACTTTACCAACAACAGTGGCTGCATTCAGCTCATGAGCAACAAATCAACTGGACTCTTTGACTTACTGGATGTGGAGAGCAAGTATGTGAACTGATTGGTTTCAAATCTGTCCCCAGACATTTATGTTAAACATTGACTCATAGAAAGAACCCCACATGTTGCTTTTTATAGCATAATTAAACTGTTCAGTGAGTGATTACATCATGCAGTTTATAAGATAAAATCTGCCCTGAGTGAACTTTTAATTTTCCCTATCACTTCTGTGTGTCTGCACAGATTTGTTAGCAGATCACTTGAATTGTGTTTCACTAGGATTTAAGTTTCCACAGTCCATTTGCTCCAGAAATTTAAAACATAATTAGAGTGGTCATAATAATAGACTGTTTAATCATAGAAAACAAACACCTCTAAAGGTTATGAGCATGTCAAATTTACATGTTCCCCATGCTGTTGACTTCGATCTGGTTACATTTTGGTGTTACCCTTTCAGTCCATGGGCCAGACCAGTTATCGTTAGCAGTCATTTTTTAACAGATCCATGCCTAGTTGATATTTTGGTATGATAACCCTTCCTGACTGGCAGCTGTATCATAGTTATCAGCTCATAAAAGTCCCCATCCCCCTTTAGAAAATGACATGTACATGCTGGTGCATATCCTGATTTAGACCCAGGTAAGGAACATCTGTCAATGTTTAACAATGTTGTCTTTGATATCATTTTAAAGAGGAGCTTTTTAGTTTTCATTTGAGTTAACGTGAGTCTCTCTGACCAATATAGAGGCCACTGTAGCCCTTTATACAATAAACAACACTCATTTTCACACAATTTTTGGCTAAATAATAAACTATCTTTTAGCCTTATTTCATCTGAGAACAAGAGGGATACAAAATATAATACCTTAAATTATCCCAGGGCCATATAAATTCATACTTTTTTAGTGAACAGCTCAACAAAAGCAGTTATGAAGACAAGACAAGCAGAGCTCAGCCCCTGCAGGGTCCGGCAGCCAGACCGCGATAACGGCCATTCTGACTGGCTCAAACCCTCTCCATCCAAAACTATCGATGATCTGCTTGGTTTAATTGTTTGTTGGCTTTGCCCTGTACAAGTGTTTTTGTAAACATCATGCAAACAAGTTTTTTAGTGTTTCATAGAAAGCATGCGTTTCTAAGCCAACTTTGAACCTTAATTAAACGTAATTGACAAAGTAACTGCAATAGTTTTAGCATCTTTCCCCTGATTGAAGCGTACAGCATCATCTGCATATATTACTAAATCAAATTCAAGGCAAACATCAGGGAGGCCATTAATATAAAGAGAGTAGTAAAGGTCCCAGGACCAGGAACCCTGTGGGACACCGACTTTAGCTGTGATAAGAGGATTTGACACCATCTATGCTGACACAATGTGTTCTGTTTGTTAAGAATGACTTGAACCAGAACCAGGCATCCATAGAAAAACTGAAATAGTTTAGTCAGGAGAATTTCGTGGTTCACTGTGTCAAATGCCTTTTTGAAATCTAAAACCACGGCTCCAATGCAAGGGTTCTGATCCAGTAAACATTTAACTTTCTCAGTAAAAAACAGGAAGCCGTGTCTGGGGCATGGTTGGCCTAGAAACCATGTGGTAATACTGATGTTAATTTAGTTAACCATATCATGTAAAAATGTTAAATCAGTTTGTTTGTTTTAAACTCAGCTAACTTCTTATCTCATTCATGTCATGTGTTTGCATTATAAACACAGTTTATACACAGTTTGTGACATTAGCTTAATGGCTGTCAAGTTACAGTTTATAACCATGGGCTACATAAATGTTCTCTATAAATAAATTTGACATTGACATGGATATTTTGTATCCCTCTTGTTCTCAGATGACATAAGGCTAAAAGAGAGTTTATTATTTAGCCAAAAATTGTGTGAAAATTAGTGTTGTTTAAAGGGCTACAGTGGCCTCTATATTGGTCAGAGAGACTCACAACTTAGCTCGAATAAAAACTGAAAAGCTCCTCTTTAAAATGAAATCAAAGACAACATTGTTAAACATTGACAGATGTTCTTTACCTGGGTCTAAATCAGGATATGCACCAGTATCTACATGTCATTTTCTAAAGGGGGATGGGGACCTTTTATGAGCTGATAACTATGATACAGCTGCCAGTCAGGAAGGGTTATCATACCAAAATATCAACTACAGACATGAATCTTTTCAAAAATCATAAGTAAGTTTCATCACCATGATTGGTAACGATAACTGGTCTGGCCCATGAACTATAAAGGTTACGGGCATGTTAAATTTACATGTTTTTCTGGGTGTCGACTTCTATCTGGTTACATTTTGGTGTTACCCTTTCCCAGATATCATATGTCAAATCTTTTATACTTTCTCTCTCTCTCTCTCTCTGTATCTTCAGCCTCCCTCAGGCCACAGATAAAACCCTGTTGGACAAGTTAAAGCAGCAGCACCAGGACAACGCATTCTTTGTAGCCTCTCCTAATAAAGAGCCAACGTTCGTCATCCAACACTTCGCTGGGAGAGTTAAATATCACATCAAGGTAAAATTGTTACACTGCAAACAGCTTTCCACATTGAATCTGAGGTAAATGTCCCATTGTTCAGCTCGTTCGCTGTAACATATTGTAGGTTTGCAGCAGCTCTGTTTGATAAGCCAGTGTGGGAAAAGCCTTTTAAAAAAATCTGACCCAGTAAATGATTAATTTCCTTTGCCATGAAAGCTGTTAAAGTACTATGAGGTTTATAGTTGTAAGAATTTAATGAGAACTATACAGTAGTTTCATTATTGTGTAAGTTTAATGTGGACATGATGGCATGTTGACTCAGATTGTTCTGTCTCTGTAGGATTTCAGAAAAAAGAACACAGAGCATATGCGTCCTGAAGTTGTATCACTTCTACGGAGCAGTGAGAGTTCTTTCCTGCATCATTTGGTTGCTTCTAGCCCGGAGGCACTGTTCAGATGGGGCGTACTCCGAGCAACCATTCGCATTGTCACCGTATTCAAGAGCATGGCACGCCAACGGGCTGAAATGAGTACGTAGCTGATTGGTCTTTGTAGGGCTGGACAAACAGAGCTTATCAAAAATTGTTTGGGTTTTTTTCTGAATGATTTAGCATCCAGCTACATTTTCTCTGCTCTTTGTAATAAATGTCTCCACAGTAACTGCTAGACGAAGTTCTCGCAAGTCATTCAAAGAAATGAAACGTCAACAAGATCCCAGGGAAAGGCTATCCAGGTAAATGTTAGGGGTCAGTCATGAAGCAGATTTGATTTTTGAACCAATCAGAAATGGGAATTAATGACTTGGATTATATCATTTAATTTGTATGTTTTCATAGTATTGAGCCATAAAGAAAAAGAATTACCCTCAGATGATAAAAATGACAGCACTTTCTTTTTTTTCTTTAAACTTGCAGCAATAGCCTGGATAGCCTTTCC
>JBBDHI010000008.1:18908445-18919291 GCA_037177115.1 Craterocephalus stercusmuscarum | reverse complement strand
GAGACATGTAGTGTCAAAGCTCTTTGAGTGGTCACATGACTAGAAAAGCGCTCTACAAGTACAGTCCATTTACCATTTACCATGTTTACAGGAGGATCCTGTCACATTTGATTTATACTAATTGGAGATGTATATCCGTTAATGATAGGCAGGACATGTGAATGTATGTATGAATATTCTATAAAATGCTTATAGATAACAGCAATATGTATTCCTTTACTTCCTTTACTTTCTAATATAAAGCAGTGTATAATAAGGTTGCTTTGAGTATTGATCTTGATGTTTGATTATCTACAGAGCTGCCAGAGACAGAAGATAGAATAAAGGCTGTATACCAAAAGGTTGATGAGCTTCCTCCTGCTAATTACAACACTTTGGAGAGGCTTATCTTTCACCTTGTCAGGTAGGATTTTTTCTTCTCTTTTCTTAATTAAATTTCACAAAAGATTTTAACTAACGTGTCTTTTTAGGGTTGCAAAGGAAGAAGAACACAATAAAATGTCACCAGGCTCTCTTGCTATTGTGTTTGCCCCCTGCATTCTGCGTTCACCTGATACTAATGACCCCTTCCTTGGGATGAAGGATGTCTCCAGGACTACACTGTGAGTTATCATGCTGTGCCCTACTGTAACTCAGTTTTCACATGGTTTTATTTTTTACTTTCTGCATACGTGGAAAATGTCGCTTCAAGATGCTCTATGCATATGTATACACTAGGGCTGTCCCTGATGCCTCAATAATTCGACGTAATCGATTCAATACATGCGTCGATTTATAAAACGTGCATCGAGGCAACTGAAAAATAACGAAAAATTTGGATGCTCTTATTTCGAAGGGAAACCAGAATCAGCGTTGTTGCAAATGTGATTGGCGGAAGCCAGAGCAGCCAGAAACAACAAGCTAAAATGCCGACGTGCAGAGAGAGTGAATATAGAGTAATTCAGAATCCGGTAGCGAAGCATCAACAAGTAGGCAACAATTCATGATCCACCACATTGTCCGCGAGCACTTGCTATAGATTTGCGGCGATTACGTTACCAGTGCCGAATAACCTCGTACTCTGCCAGCTCTGCTAAGTGAAAATGACGTTTGACAGCAGTAGGACTGCAATGATTGCACATTTGAAGCTTAAACACCAGCAAAGCTCTGTACTCGACCCGAGTTTATTTTTTGTAATCATGACACATTCAAACATTAACACAGATCATATTTATGATGGTGTAGTATTTTACCAGTTACCAACTTCTCAGTCACCGGCAGCTTCACTGCCAGAATAAAAGTAATTTAAGTACCGCAACTCACGTTAATAACGTGCATAATTAACAGTGATTCGGCTATTCACCTTCTTGTTTGCTTAATATTGTGTAGAAAGTGGACTAAACTAACGCTACATGTTATTTTTATTATGTTGCTTCTCTTCTGAAGTTACTATATGGTAGTGTTGTGTGGTATTTTATGATTATTATTGCAGCCACTCAAATTTTACACATTTATATTTCTGTGAGAGGAAAAAAATATGTTGGGAGAGCCTCAGAATGCAGCTTAAGTTTTTCATTCAAATTGAACTATGAACACATTTTTATAAGAGGATTTTCGTTAAGACTGCTTAAGAGTGCTGCTAAACTCGAGTTGAAATTGCACAAGATTTTTTATATTCATTAAAATGTTGAAAGTTGAGAACGTTTTTGGTATTTATTCTTGGTTAAGTCTTTTTCATATTCATAAAGCACAAGAAAAATCGTTAGATCATTAAATTAATCGAAAAAATAATCAAACCGTTGGATGAATCGGTGCATCAAAAAAATAATCGACAGATGAATCGATTCAGAAAATAATCGTTTGGGACAGCCCTAGTATACATAGTCATTTGTTGCAAATATATATGCCTCGCTGTGTTGTTTTCAGCTGCGTGGAGATCCTAATCTCTGAGCAGTTCAGACGCTATAATGAGAAGATGCAGAATATCAAGAAGCTTGAATTTGCTGAGGCCCAAGCTGTCAATCAACTCAAACTTAAAAGGCAAAACACGGTAAGACCAAACTCAAAGGAAAAACCAAGCTGAGACAGTAATTTTAAAGGTTTTTTAGTGTAGTAGTATATTATGGTTTAAGTCTAGACACCACATCTTTAAAGGAGGAGAAATGACCATTAACTCAATGTGCTGGGATGTCTGACTGCCAATACTTGGCTATATTTTATATGCATTTAAGAAAATATATCCAGGAAATGTACGCTTTTTAGCTTTTTATTGAGACACAAGCAATTATTTTACACCTGTCATATAAGATAAAGTCTGCATTTGTCACCTAGTATTTAATCCTCTTTTCAAGGCTCCTCTGTGGAATTTCCTCATAATTTAACCAACGTAATATGAATCTAATGAAGGTTAGAAAACTCCACTGTAAGACTTGAAACAGGCAATCTCAATCTTTGCGTTTTATTTTTGTCTTGGTTTTTCTTGGTTTTGTGTCTGAATTACTGGAAGTACCAATTGCTGCAACCACTGCTCTGGTCTGCATGCAGGTCGTTGAAAAGCAATCAGAACTGGACACTCCTCACCCATCACACGCCGATGAGTCCGAGATTACCCTTATTGAAAGAATAAAATCCATCAAACAAGAAAAGTGAGCTGAAACACATCAGTTTTTACTACTCGCTGAACATTTTTAATCACAATATCATCAATGAATATCATCTTCCTGTTTGTTATTGTCAGGATGGACTTGGCCTGCAGGTTGCCTGACCTAGAGCAGGAGCAGTCTGACAGTGAAAACCTGGACTCTTTATCATCGATGAGCACAGACAGTCTAGACCGGCTAGGGGCCCTGGAGTCGGAAGGTCAGTAGAGAGGTAAGGTGCTTTAACCTCCCTCTGGTTAAAGAACACAACTTGCCAATAAGTGTTGTTGCCAATAAATCTTGTTTTGTATATTCTGACACTTTGACTCATGGAGTGTCCCACACAATGTTATCATGATCTCCACTTGGAGAAAACAATACTCTTCCAGTGCATGAAAACCACATCTCTCCTGGTTCGGTATGCCTCAGTGAAATGTTTTGTTTGTTTTTTGTACAACCACATAAAGTGCTGCTTCACCCAGCTGTGTTTACACCTTTTTAGGTATGCTTGTAGTCTCAACACAGTTTTCAGTCATACAAGCAGGGACAAGGACCTGCACTTTTTGACTTTAAACTGTGTTTTTTCCTTCAGTCAGATAAGCCGATATGATCCAGGTTGTTTTGTGAAGAACTGAGAGAAAAATTAAGATTCAGAGATAGAAAAGTTCCAGCAGTTCATCGGTGCTACAGCTGCATTTAAACTGCCGTTGGCCCGCAGCTTTGGATGTTTGCGGTTGTGGATTTTTGCTTATCGTACAAAATCAAAGTCCATTCAGTCATACAGGTTTACTACACCCGCTTATTCCAATGCACCATTGCAAGGGGGTGGGTTGAAGCCTATCCCAGAGACTGTTAGGCTGGAGGCAGAATAGGATAGGTTAGCGGTCCATTCCTGGACTAATGCATGTAGCTTAAAGGAGGCCTATTAAGCTCATTACAGGCTAATTAAACATGAGCCTACAACGGCAGGTATTGATCCAGCAATTTTTCCAAACCTGTTTAATTTTTATCAATCTTCTCTCAAATCAGCCTCTACCAGAAACTGAGACTCTTGCTAGTTTGACCCTTGCTTACGCGCTAACGGATTTAAACAAAACCAACAACAACCCAAGAACAGCCTTCCTTGCAGCTTGTAGCTCAGGATCAGAAAACAGTCCTTGATTTTAGGAACAGATCTTCCTTTCAGCAGAAGCCTGGTTGTTAATCCCCCATCGTACTGGCCCTAATTCATTCAGCAGCCTTCAGTGACATGGCGGTGTCCAGTGCAAACTTTGATTTAATTCTGTGTCTGGTTCTCAAAAAATCGAACTTACTTGCTGTCTGTTGATTCCTTCGGGAACGTGAACAAGCGTAGCTTTACCTCCTAGCCGGAGAAGCATTTCTCCACGGCCCTCTACCTCACACTGCACAGTGAAGGTGGGTGTGCCTTTCTTCTCATGAATGTGCACAACTTGCAGACTGTGACCAATAACTGAGTCCCTCCACCGGGACATCACTAGAATATCGAAGTAGAAATAACTCTGAAACCAAACACCATGTAAACTGAAAGTAGAGACACACTTGCACTCAAACATGCTGTTATGTTCTAAATAATGCCATATGTATGTCTGATGAGTGTTCAAAACTTTAACAGTAAAAAAAAAAGGCAAGGCAAGTTTATTTGTGTAGCACATTTTCAGGTACAAGACAATTCAAAGTGTTTTACATACAACAAAAGCATAAATGCAAAAGGATTACAATAAAATCATTTAAACACAAAATCATTAAAAAGATTAAAAGCAAGAGAAGTTAAAAGATACTGTGCAGCTTTCATTCAAAGATACATGAGAAAAGGAACGTTTTTAACCTGGACTTAAAAGTTTCTACATTTGGTGAGAGTTTAATCTCTACTGGCAGTTTGTTCCACTTGTTTGCAGCATAACAACTAAAAACTGCTTCTCCATATTTGGTCTGGACTCTGGTCTGGACTAGTTGATCTGAGTCTTTGGATCTTAGAGCTCTGGCAGGTTTTTATTCTCTGAACATATCACAGATGTATTCTGGGCCTAAACCGTTCTGGGATTTATAAACAATCAGAAGAGCTTTAACATCTATTCTCTGACTGACTGGAAGCCAGTGTAACGACTTTAAAACTGGTGTGATGTGTTCACATCTCTTAGTCCTGGTTAAAACTTTAGCAGCAGCGTTCTGGATGAGCTGAATATGTTTAAAAAAAAGCACAGAAAAGTTTAAATGGCATACCATAATAGGGCCCCTTTAACAACCACTCCAACTCTAAAAGTGAAGCCTGGGTTTCTGAATTTATTACGTATAAAAGTGGTGTATTTACAGTACTCAAGAGTAAGAGGTTGCATCCAGCAACTACAATTTCTTCAGTTTATTTGCTGTTGTTTGTTGCTCCATCAAAAAATCCACGTTTTGTAACATCCACCAGAGCCCTTTGTGATTTTTTTTAAATAAGACAGATAGCAGAGATTATGTTTCTCCATGTCGATATGCCAAAGTCCTGACGATGTAAACATGTTTGCTATATCCCAGAAGTGTTGATGCACTGACTGTATTCATAATTCATTTTGATTTGGTTTGTATCTAACAAAAATAGGAGCTTCTAAGGTACTACACTGATCACTCTATTATTTTATTTTACTGTTTTTCTATTTTTTTGCCAGGAAAGATCACCATGCAGTTGAAAACCCAGAAACCAGACTGCCCAAATAAACCTGCTGACCTGGCACAAAGAGTCAGAAGTCTGATGGCTCAGACAGATAATGAACAGAGAGAGCTAACCTCAGAACAAGCTACACATGTCACTCAGTCCATTTGCTTCTTGCCCAGCCACAACACTCCTCACCCACCCAATGAGCCCCAGGTCACCGCAAAGACTTTGAATGGGAGCTTAGATGACCTGGATATCCCTTACATCGATGAAGGGGAAGATCAAAGCTGAAGCTATTCTAAAAAGCAGTGAAATTCAGAATATTCTCAATGATGTGTTTAATGTTGCAATGAAAATATGAATACATGACTGCACTTTGTTTTATAAACTTATCCGTTTGTCAGTGCTGCTACAGACAAAGAAATGGTTTTTTGGTTAATATGTTCTGAATGGGACATTACTTTGACTTTTCCTTCACGTTCTATATGACGGAGTGGGAGAACAACTCAGTATCTTTAATACGCTGTGTGGTTTAAAATATATGTGATTTGTACAGTACATTTTATGACTAAATATTTTGAACCATTACTAGAAGACAAGCTGTAAAGAAAAGCAGGGCAGCATGATGTGCAAATAAAGTGTCCTCTTCATGATACAAAAGAAGTTTGGGTCTGTGGCTCTTGCGTTCTGCATTGAACAAATTGTGACTTTGCAATTGTCTTTTTTTTCCCTTGTTTTGTGGACTTTATAAAGTACTACTGTGACTGATCTGTCACCAAACTTTTTATCTTTAAAAAATGACCACTTAATAAAAAGGCCTTGCAGCTTCATCAAGTTGACACATTGTTTTTTTGCCTGTGCGGCTAGGAATTGTGCATTTTGTGGAGATGATTATCTGTCTGATGCATGCAGCTACATTAAATAAATGAACAGTTTTGAAGTTACCCTATCAATGATGCTGTTAACACAAAATATTTTTACCTACACTATTATACGTTACTCCTACTTGACAGGAGCAAGTTTTCATGTATGAAATTTGTAGATATTTCTCTGTATATACTAATTTTGACATTTTATAATGCATTTGAAAATTGACGAGTTGAAACAAAAAAGTGGTATTAATAAATAGCTTTAATTAAAAGTGTATTGTTATTTACTTTGAAATTGTCAAGCTTCAGAGAGCATGCTCATGTCAAACATGTTTACATATTTATGTATTAAGTAATCTTTTTTTTTTTTCTATATTCTAAAACTGAAAGTTGTTCATTGGAGTACTTGAACATCGTCACTTTATTTGAAGAAAAAGAACCAACCATTCTCCATATAAGGCATTTCCTCTTTGTTACCCGCGGTGTGATGGTCACAAATCACCACGTGAGGATTTCAACATCTAACGTTTTCTAAGCCAATCAGATAAAAACGTGGGCTTGCTCTTTTTGTAGGTAGCGAATCGCTAAGCCGTATTCCGTTGGATGGGCGGGTTAATATTTAGTTCAGGAAGACGGGCTGAAGTGAGGTGGGGATGAGAAATCATCACTTAGTTAGCTTACTGCTAGCTCCCTACGGCCAGTTGCTGAAGTTTAATGAGCTTAGTTTACGAAATTTAAAGATTATTTTACTTTTGGTAGGAGCAACGATGACCCTTTGACATCAAGAATGGACATAAGTTAACAATGACGGGGGAGAAAAAGAAGAAGAAGCGGCTGAACCGCAGCATTCTTCTTGCAAAGAAAATTATAATAAAAGATGGAGGAAGTGTGAGTTATATATTTATTTATCTTCGTTAACTTAGCCTGACATTGAGCTAACTCTGTTCTCGGCTGCTGTGGTTAGATAGTATACTTGTTTATGTCGTGTAAACACACTGGCAAAAGCGGACTGCGTTTGGCTGTCAGTTCAATGGTTTGCTACAGAATATAATGTTGACCGTTAGCGCTAGCTGGGTGTTGTTGGGACCGCCTAGCCAAGTGGCTAGTTGTAAACTAGCATGGGCTTACGTTAGCGGCCTGCGTTAGCTAGTCGTTTACACGTCAGCTCAGGTGTCGCTAGCTGGCTAATGTAAACGTTAGCGTTGTTTTTCTCTTATAAGCTTCTTATCACAATCATTCATTTGCCCTGAACATATATTTATATGATCTAAATGGGTATTACATTTTAAGTATTGCCTCAATTTGTGCAAATGTTTTACGAGTACATCATTAAGGCACAAACCCTAGGCTAGCTTAACATGTTAGCTCACTAGCATATGTGCTTGTTTGGGCTTGTATTTATCCTTTTTAATTAACCAGAACCTTTAATGTTGTTTGAAGCATTCTGTGCCATTTAACCAATATAATACAAAGTACGGTTACTTGTCAACCATTAGATCCAAAGTTTTATTTGTTAGTACTGTGGTTTGTTTATGGGCGAAGGCAAGACGTTCAAACATCAAGTTTGGTTATATTGGTTAAAATCCAGCTAATAAAGTCTTGACATTAAAAAAGTAGATATTGATTATATTTGCCTTTGCATACACAAGACCTGTAGTGCCATAATGCGGCCACGTGTATAGTAGGTAGGTTTGGTGTTGACAAGATTTCGTCAAAAATCAGTCAGGCCCTGTTTATAACAAATGAATTCCCCTTCCAATGATTGATAGATCGGGTTAAACTATTATGCATCTACGTCAAAGCGTGATGAAATTGTCCTTAAGTAAATGCTTTGAGACATCCCCACCGTCTATGTAATGTATTTGTACATTAAGGACAGTCATTTCCAAGCGTGATATGAACTTTATTGTTTTTAAACCTTTTTTCAACAACTCAGTCATGAACCTTTTGATAGGCAGATCTTGATCTCATCGTAGCAAATGTTAGATTAAGAGCTCAACATCGAATAGTTTGTGATATTATTATGCATGGCAGGTTGTTCATATCAGGAAAAAGGAAGTTGAGTCAATCATACAACATGGTTAATCTTCCTCAATTTCTTGGTTATGTGGGTGTTTTAGATATACACATATAGTAGTGTAAAAGGACTGGAGCTGGAAAGAAATGACAAATCAGTTGGAGAAACTAATATTTTAAACTTTGCCCTGGCCTGCTTAATAGCCTATACAATTATCACATCTAATTGTGCTTTCTGCTTCACAGCATCCGCAGCCCCATGCGCTATTTCCCACTTTACATATTTGTATAGATTTTACTGAGCTGCAATAAAGTGACTTACCCTCCTGGGACTAGATTTTATGAGATAATGAGAATGTCTATTTATGTTTTACTCATTACAGATATGTCTATTTTTTTAAGTGACCTAATAAACTCCCCAGCCCTAAATTTCATGCTGTTACACTGTAAACTCTTTATTTTAGAAACGGTATTTTCACTTCTTTTATTTAAGAGTTTAGACATTTGAAGTGTAACATGACAAAAATGAATTTTTGAAGATAAAAAATTGATGTTATAGAAAATCAATTGTTGTGGACAGTAAACATATTCATAAGCATTTCAAAGTAGTCACTAAGAATGAAGAATGTTTTATTCTTCAAGTTCACAAATTTGTTTAGAGAATTTAGATAATTGCAATAGTTCTTACAATAATCCATCCAGTTAATTCCATTGGGTAGATGTATCCAAACCTTTTGACAGGTACTGTAAATGCATTTGAGCAGAGATTTGAGCAGAGATATTAAGGTTTTGTAACATTTATTTAATCCAGCAGTGTATGAGATTACTTAAAATCTTTCCTTTCCTTATAATGCCCCTAAGAGTCATCACTTATGCAGCTGTGAGTTTCCATTTGTTCAGGAAATGCAGACCTTTTTATTTTTTGGTAATTGCTTCCTCAAAATAGATTCCAGTGTAAGGTTTGATTTGTTATTGTGTTATCATCAACGGGCACTTTGAAGCATGCCAAGATTGTTGTTAATCAAATAACTGACTTTCTCTGTACGTGCTTGTCTTTGTTTTTAGCCTCAGGGAATCGGTGAGCCCAGTGTTTACCATGCTGTGGTGGTCATCTTCCTGGAGTTTTTTGCATGGGGCCTCCTCACCACCCCGATGCTCACGGTAAGCCCAGATACAAACCCTCAGAAGAGACACTGTTTGGGAAGCTGAAATAGTTGCTTGTAGGTCTTTACATGCCCTCTCTTCCCTGAAACTCAATTCAGAGAGTGGCATTTGCTATGGACTGGAATCTCTTGAGGCACATTGGCAGCTATGAATAATTGAATTCCTAATCAGTTGAGCAAAACTCTTGGTGATTTTGTTTTTCACGCACGCCCATTATCAGATATTCAGCCAAGCACTAATGAACTGAGAAATATCAACAGGGCATCAAAGAGTTGTATGGTGTGGGTTTGTTTTAAGAGGATTATCATGGGGTCACTGTCACTGTAGGTTCACGGTACAGATGCTTACAGATGCAGGCAAAGTGTGCCACACACCCACCTCAGAGCCATATGTAATAGCAGGGTGCCGTGGGTTTCAAGTACTTGCCAAATGCATCTCAAACAGTATCATCTGGAGGAATTGCACTCCAACATCTTGCTACTAGAAATGAAATTCAAAATTTGTGTTTCCCTGAAGAATGTTTTGCAAGTGATGTGCCAAGATGACTTATATAAAAAATGCTTCCACAACAGCATCTTATTCATTTAATCTCTTTACATTGGCTTTTCATCTTTCAGTCAAATTTAGCATTTGTTGCTCTCTTTATCATTCTTTTTTTCTTTTCCATGTAATCCTCAAATATTTTTTGGGAGAAACTTGAATCTTAAGTGACGTGTGAACATCTGTAGGCCACATGATGTGAACCAGACAGCCTTACGCAATGCATGTTTTTCAGCAGTCTCATGTTTGAAGAGGTAGTTGTATGTGTAACTGCACAGTCTTAATTACTAGAGGTTTGTTGTCCACACGATCCACAGGCGGAGGCAGGATTAGCATTTTTGACTAATCAGAGGCCGCCCAAAGATGAGAGGGGCTGCTTTGCTGCTCCCGATGAGTATACTGCTTCATTAGTATCCAGCACCAACAGTCTTCACTGAGCATTCACAGTCTGTTTGTGCTCGATAACTTACTCCCAGAGGAGGCGAGGGAATTCTTAGCTATGCCTTTAGGTGTCCCTCTGTAGGTCTAGGCAATAATTAGATCCTGTTCTTAAGTGCCAGTCAAGCTCCACATGTCCTAAACTAAAGTTTGGTGCTTTCACATTAGTGTCAATGACCCTTACACACGAGGCACACTACGGACTTTAACCTCAGCATCCCATGTATTTTTTCTTTGTCATGCACACAAAGATAACATGAGGACATGAAATACCTGTTTGGTTGAATACATTTTATGATACTTTTTATATGTTGGATAGCAGCAATAAACCACCAGAACCCCTCATTTATTTTTATTTTCTATTTTAATTTAATGTAAAAGTGATACCTTAAGAAATTTTTACATGTCTTCTTTTAAAAAACAAACTTCCCCCATCATTTTTAAACTGGTGTCACTGTTTCATGAAACATCCTTAGTTTAGATTTACATCACTGTTCCATAAGAAGTTTGTTCTATACCAAATCTCTAACTATATGAACTGCATT
>JBBDHI010000008.1:18873342-18883779 GCA_037177115.1 Craterocephalus stercusmuscarum | reverse complement strand
GCCACCTTGTTTTTAAAGGGGCCAAAAGTTGTTGGACAATTCACTTAAACGCTATTTTATAGATGTCTGGGAATTTCTTTCATTATCAACATTTATCAAAACACATAAAAGGCCTGAAGTTGATTTCAGGCGTATTGTTTTATTTTGAAATGTGAACTTACAGAATATGGTCAGAGGAACAAGTGAAACAGGCTATTTGAGAAACTGCCACAAAATTAGGGGAAAATCCACACTTTGGTACATCCTGAAAAAGAAAGAAAGCCCTGGTGAACTCAAAAATGCAAAAAGACCTGGACGTCCACAGAAGACAACAGCAGTGGATGATCACAGACTCAGCCAATATGATCGTTTCATAATACATAATACAGATGGACAATGACCCGAAATGCACAGTAAAAGCAACCCGGGACAATGTTAAACCAAAGAAGTGGAATTTTCTCAAGTGGCCGTGCCACCTGATGTCAACCCCACTGAGCATACATTTCATTTGATAAAGACTAAACTGCACACAGAAAAACCTAAAAAAAAAACAATGGAAAGCTATTTTTCATTGCCTGCAAAGAGTTTTCAACTAACTATTAGAGATAAACATTTTATTTGTACAATACCAATCTAGTTACTACTGAGACCCTGAAAGGAGGGGATTGTGTGGCAAAAGATTACTTTGATTCCCCATATTTTCATGCATTTTTCTTCTGCTCACTGAATTAAAGCTGCAACTACATCTGACTCATGTCTTAAACTCTATTGTGGTGATGTACAGAGCTTAAAAACTGAAAAGGTTTGTCTCCATCCAAGCATTCACACTCCTGAGTCCGTTCTTCCTCTGGGAAAGGTTTCCCTCTGCAGGGTATCCATTCGGAGCCTGAAAAAAATAACCATATGTCTCAGCTATTTGCTGTGAGAGTCAAAAATAAAACAGTGTCTAACGGAGGACTGCTCATGAATGGGAAGTGGGACATGGCTTTATCCATCACTCACTACAGGATCTAATCTAATTACAGCATCTCACTCCTACAGACGGCACACTCAATAGTGGATTATGCTTAAGATAAAAAATTCACAGCAGTGCATTTATAACAGCAGTCATGTTCCTGCATTGCATGGCAGCCCCGTCGGCTCAGCGGTTAATTACTCTGATGAGACTGACATGGTTTCTCTTAAGCCTGACCTTCTGACCCTGCTGCTTCGGCTCTCCTTCCACCATTTCAGGCATGTTGTTGCTCAAACGTGGCGGTTTCCAACTCACTAAATGTTGTAAATAAACTACAAGATTCCCACTAACAAGCAGCAAATAGAGCTGATGGACGTTCACTCTGCCTCCCTTCTTTACAAATAAATCTTTACGTCAGTAAACAACAGGACATGATTAGCATGTATTAAAAACACTCCGGTTTTGATGGAGGACGTAAACAGAGTTAAAGGTGATGATGGAGATGGCACTGTGGAGCAAATGCGGCGCGTGCAATCATGTCAGGAAGAACACGCGTGGATATTTTCAGCCTCTGGGAACTCAGTTGAGAGCACGGTGTGAAATACGTAATGCTGGTGTTTTTCCATCACTCTATCCGAGTGTGAGAACATCAGGGGATCAAAAGGAGAATTGAGTTGTGTTTTAAACAAAAGCTGGTTTACGCACGTATTTTCCTTCCTTGTTTTTTTTCCCATACTTTCCAAAAATAAGTAGTTTCTGGAACAATCAGATATACTGGGAAGGTGAATTGTTCTGCTCTGACTGGTTTCTAATCTAGGATTTAATGGGAAGAGAGACAGCTGATTGATCAAGAATTTAAAGTTGTTGCCGTTTTTTTGAATTCATGTGTAACTTCTCTGTTCTGCATAAATTAATTTTTCAGTTTCTTCTGAAAGCCCCGTCTGTTGATGTCCTTTTAGAACAAACACATCTTCAAATTCAAAAAGAGCACTTATGTTTTAAAAAAGTTGCTTAAAGTTAACATTTCTTTGTGAATATGCACGGTTTGTGATCACATAAGGCAAATAATTTTCCAGTTATCGCATTACTTTTGGAGTGATATTTCACTGACTGTAGATGTGCGAGTGCATGATGATGTGTCTCCCTGTAATGGACGTGTTGAGGTATACATGAGTAGGAGACCAGCTCCAGCCACCTGCAGCTCAGGGTAAAGTGGTAAAATTCAGCATTAATAGAAGAAGAAACTCCGTCTGGTAATTATCAGATTATCTGATGGCTGCACTAATAACTATTATCACATTAACAAAATCCAACCAATTGCAGTGACAGAAAAAAAATGTAATTTGCAATTATTTTAGAAATGACTTCCTCAAATATTCAATTGCTTGATAGTGCTTTGTTTAAAAAACAAAACAAAACAAAAACAACGCAAAATTAGTTTTCCTAGTGTAACTTTAAAATTTAGTCATGTATTTTTTTAATTGATAATATAACCCCATGTGTGCATCAAAACAAAATGGATTCAAGACCATAAACCTTTGAATTGTATGAAAATCAAATGCTAAAATTATGTGCCTTGCTAAAAAAAAAAAAAAAAGAGATGAACTGTTTTTATGTGTCCTTAAGTATGTCATAAGATTCTTATTACAAATAAATAATACTTTTTATTGTGGTAAAATTAACTGACCCTCACAGAATCAGATCTGGCCACCGCTGGTGTGAATCCAATTGACACCTGCAGGGTAGATCTCCAAATGCAAGATAGGCAGCAGCAAGTCAAAAGCTTAATCTTTATTCAGTGATAGCATATAGGAATACAAATTTGCATTATCCATAAACAAATAAACCTTGAGAGGAACTGTAATCTGCAGTCAAAACATATAATTATCCTGTTTTAAAATATACTAAAAACTTTAATCTTGAAGATGTATCAATATCATAAAGTGATAATGATTTTTTTTTTTTAATCTGAGAACGTAATCTTGATAACATGTAATTCCGTTACTACACAAGCCTGACCATTAATATATCAAGTTCTTTGCTCTGGAAATCACTTGTAGGAGTAACTGGGTTACATTTTAACGCGTTACCACCTGACAGTGGGATCAGTTTGTTGTGTAATCCAATAAGCTCCAGTCCGCATTTCCCCTCAAGCCCATCTGGCTCGCTGGCAGGGTTTGTTTACTGGCGGAGAGGTTGGGGAAGAAGGGGGATCCTACAGGAGCTGGAAGACTGAAATCTACCTCTGTCTGTGGAAGAAAAAAAAGAACTACAGAGAAAAAAGTCGAAATTCGGCTTTATGCCCCCCTCATCCTGGTGCAAAGTTATTTTCGCTGCAAACGGCTGTCCAGAGCAAGAACACAAGCTGGAGCATGTTTTTTTTCCCTTCCTATTTTTATTTCCCAATCAAAAAAGGAGAGTGGAGAACCGCGACGGAGTCTGTCTGTCAGTCTTTTAGACTGGAGGTCCCTCTAAAATCTCTGCATTGACTCGGGGAGTTTTAAAGCTGGTCTGCCGCCGCCAAAAACTATTTCAGAAGTTGGAACAACTAAACCTAACTGTCTTTTGTGTAGTTTGTTTCCCTTTTTTGTCTTTACGAAAGACACGCCAGCCAACGTTACGCCACGCATGCCACAAACATCGAGTCAGCAGCTCTAACTTCCCTCTGAATCCAATTAAATGTTGTTGTTTTTTACCGAGGTTTTCGTGCATGCATCTTTTCGCTTTTTAACAAGAAAGTGCATTGCGGATAAGTGACTATCCAGGACGTTTCTTGAAAGTTATTTTTTTTTATGGTTGCTAAAAACGCAGCGCAAACTTCACTTGTGGCCTGGATCCGAGTGGAGGAGCCAGGCCAACTGGCGAGCTAGCTTAACTGTTAGCACCAACGTTAGCTTTTGCTCAACCAAGAAGTCTGTTTTCGCTTTTTTTACGTTCATAGGTCAACAGCGCTAGGCCTGTTGTTATAAAGCAAAACGTTTAAAGTTACAAGAGCATCCATGCGTAATGTCCGTGTTTGTTAGTGGAGCTTTTCCATGAAGTGGCTAACTTTAGCAGCAGCGCTAGCTTGTGTTTGACTGAACACGTTGGACACGTTCCTCCGCCCATCTTCCGGGATGTCTTTTATTTATTTTTGTTTACCTGTTGGCCTTCGCCGCAAAACAAAACCAGTTTCCTGAACGTATATCTCCTGCATTTAAAGTCCCCCCCTCTCACCAAGGATTATTGTGTATTTTAGCCGGAGTAGTGGTGGATGGTGTCAGTTATGTGGCTCCGGACTTTGTGTTTTGTTTTGACCGCTATCTGCGTTGTGATGAGCTGTCACCGAGCGTGTGGAGAGAGTAAGTAACACAAATTCTGAAATTTAACTCTGTTTAATATTAACCTTTTCAGATGTATTTAAAAGCTCCAGGACGTGGCTGCTTTGCGCAGTTCGACTGCTTGTGACTGCGCTGAAGATAACAAAAGTTACGCAATATTGAAAACTTTCAGAAATTATAAATAAAAAAATCAACAGATTCACACTTAAAAACAAGACAAGAAAAATACTGCTGATCTTTTTTGTCTTTTGACAGCAAGGAATTGGTTGATTTTATAGAGCAAAATTTGTCGGACACTTTAGTTTTTCGAAGATAATAGAAATTGACTTAATTATTTCAATTTCTCATGTTTTTACAAGCAATCAAAGTTGGATCACTTTTATTAATCATTGAAATAATTATAGTAATAAAAGTTATCGTTAGTTATGTCTACAATCAAGGCAGATGAATTAAGGACTATTTTTATTGTTATATCACAATTAAAATCACACAAATACATTATTGCTTTAAGAAATTGTTTTGAACTGCATTTTTTCCACTGACATTGTTTGATGCTTATGTTCCAGCTTTGTGCTGAATGGCTGGATGAAGCATAATTTTCCTTTTATTTATTTATATTTTTTGCATATCAGTATTTTTAAGAGGGGAAATCTTTCTGGTTTTAGCACTCTTACTACCCGACTGTGTTTGACAGAAGAAAAGGTTTTAACCAGTTTTTGAAATTGGCTAAACAAATTATTTCTACATTTTCTGTGTCACCTTTATGACCATGGATAAGAATTGAAACTAAGAACTCTTGACCTTTTTATAAGTGCTGTTAAAATGTAGATTTTTAAGTAAGAGAATGAGGGGAATATCATACAGTTAATCAGTAAAATGGACAGAAATCCACAAAAAAAAAACAATATAAAAGATATTACAGGTTCACAAATATTGCTTGAATTTCAAACTTTTTAAACATTGCTTTATTACATCTAATGTTAAACATCCAAATCTGGTGTTTTAATTAAATATGGCATGCTTCTTTTTGTATTTAGGATGTTTTTCTTCCGCTCATCTAAAAGAAGACATTCTTTGTCTTTGATTAAAGGCTCACATGCTATGAAATACAAGACACACTGCTGATTATTGCAGATACTCCGCTGCAATATTGGCATTTACAGATTTTTTGTTTTCTTAGTGATGGTGGGTTGATAAAGGCATGCTAGCAGCAGTAGTGGTGTTGTAGGCAGTGACTGCATTGGAGGGACAAAGGTTAACACTTATCGGCTGTGTGAGTCTGTAGAAACTGTAAACAAATTGTTTTGTCCAAATTAAGTAAGTAATCTGAGAATTTAGCAGAATTAGTTGCTTGTTGTTGCAGAAAGAAAATGTTGCTGTCGTCAGTGCAGGAATGTAACCGTGAGCTCTCCCTACATGTCCCGACAATCCGTTTCATATGCACCAGTCCAGGTGATAGGAATGAATTAATTCATGTACAATCACCTGAACACATTCCACATTTCTCAAAAACTGTACACATTTGCTTGTTGACTGTACACAAAGCAAATATTGGGCTTTATTTAGGAGGAACTGTTAAGCAAACCTGTGGGACACGCTGTTGTAATCCTCTGAAGAGTAACAGTACTATTAACAGATGACTATAAATCTAACGTTACACATCATTCATTGTTGCACACACCAGGAAATGTGATTTTTATCTAAGTGGTGATTCATCAGATGTCTTTGTTGATACGAAGGCGAGATGAAGAATATACAGATGTATTTGCCTTTTAAACAGCTCCTCATGTGGTGCTTCTGCTGCCAAACCTGTATGGCTTTTTTCAAAATGGTACTTGTCTTTGCTTGGTTGGAAGAAAACTGACCTGTGTTGAGTCAGTTTTGTCATGTTTTAGTTGTTGTTTTTTTTTTTTGAAAGTTTATATTGTGAGTCCCACAAAAGGCAATTAAGCAACACTAAAGTCAGTTTGATGTTATAAGACTTAAGAGTTCATTTTTTCCAATCGACTTTTAGTCGCTCACTTTGATAACGATTCAAATTAGATGGAATTATTCTTAAGGTTTTAGTTTTGGAGAACATATTCCCAGCAGACTGACTGAGGATCCTCCCAGTTACAGTAGAACACACGCACATACATGCAGCGCATAGCCAGACTTCATATTGAAACCAATTAATGGCAGTTTTACCTGAGAGGCCCACCCTCACCTTCCCTCCGATTTCAGCGAGGGGTAAAGGGAGCAATGTCATCAAACCAGTTTGAGCAAGAATCTAAAGACCTAAAAGAAGAGCAAGTTGTGTAATTGCACGGCTGTCTCCCCCCCTCATCTTGCTCCTCTCAGACTTGAATGAACCACAGACGGGAAAAGTGGAACCCGGGCCTCACACTGGCAGATTTCATAAGCTGGTCTGACCGGCATCGGAGTCAGGAAATCTTCTGAGCTACATGTTGGTCGCAGTCCAGCTCAGCTTGATGGAAAATTTCACTTTAATAATGGAAGCTTATATTTAGTGGCTGTGTGGATTGGTTTAATTTACTCAGCATCAACCGGGTCATTAACATTTCAGAGCTTTTTCATCCATCTAACTGCAAATTCTGCCCCCTTAGAGCGCCTCATAATTCATCTTATCAGTTGCACCTCAGCTGTAACATAAGATTACCTCTATATATGTCATCTTTGCTGTCTTTCAACAAATGAGGATGATCAGAAACTTTCCTCATTACTATTATTCAAATAGTTTTTTGCGAACATAGAAAAAACAAAAACAGTCCCAGGTGGTCGGTTTGTGGTGTTGTTTTGCAATGATGGCACTTAAGCAAGAGTGTCAAACAGCAGGGGCTCGCCATGAAGCCACTGGCACCCTGTTGTTGTGCACCGCACCGGTCAGAATAAGAATTGTAATCGGGCAGCATTTCAGTGACCTGGCAGCCTGGATTTATGCCTCCCAGCAAGGAGAGCAATTGTTAAGTGATGAAACTGTCATCCCCTCTCATCTCTGCACACAAACAGCCACTGTGGTCCCGAGTACCAAACTCACAAGTGTGTCTGACATGTATATAAAAGAATGATTTTTGCTCTTGTCAAACTCAACAATGACTGTCGAATATAGTTTGACAGGTTCATATTTGAAGGTTATATATGGAATTATGCAGCACACCTGTAATCTCGCTCTGTCCACACATGCGTCTGACAAGTAAACCTTGTTTTGTCAGGTTTTTACCCTTGACTCAGTACTTCTGTTGGCAGGAAATATACTTGTTATTGTCATTCCACACTTAGGAGGTAATAATTACCCCACTGCCTGTGTTGTCCTCAACACCCACATGAAATCAAAGTTCTTTGAATGGTCATTATGAGGCTGGACGGTTACCTTGACATTAGCTGTTTCAGCTTGATGACACTTTACGTTTTAGTGTCGAGTTACTGAGCTGTGTCTCTGTGTTTAACAGATTAACAGGTGTTGTCCTTCTAAGATAAATAGCGAATGATTGGCTTATGGTTATTGTGTTTACATAAAAGAGGAATGTCTTTCTAACCACCAGACAGAATAGTGTGCAAGTGAGCATCTGAATCACCAAATGATCTTTGGTCCGGAGCCACATTACACACATGACGCATTCCCAAAAGGAACTTTGTGGTCTCTATTTTACACAGCGCCAACCTATTTAAAGACCAGGAGCTGTTTTTTGTTTTAGTTTTTTTCTGTTTTAACCTTGGTTTAAACCTAGGCAGTGTGTTTTTTTTTCCTGAACCAAATTGTTAAAGTTCACAAATATGAAAATAGCCGATGCAACAAAGAAAAGCCTTTATGATTAAAGGTGTCCTGTCCTTTACCGCTGGTTTTATATGTTAGTCGTAGTGCTGCCACTTTCTGATCATTTTAATGTGTTAAATCTGTCAAATGCCTCTGCAGTAAACAAGGGTATTATTTAGCTTCAGCCCTGATCTCCTGTGTTAGAAGGCAACACTGCAAAGAGGATCCTACTGCAATCTGAGCCACAATAGGTGAAACGTCTTGCTTGTAGGCTTTCAACCTATGGCAGCACCTTGTGGGTGAAAAGGTGTGATTGATAGGATTATTCTCTGACTGTAACACACCGATACAACCATTAATAGTGCACAGTGTTGCACACGACCACGTGATGGAGCAGAATGTTTAAGCTAAGGGCTTTGTAGTATGATTACTTGTGCCGTAAGGCTGGGCGAAATTACCTCAAATCAGTATCACAATATATTGAGCAGTTCATCTCGATAACTATAATCAACAGCACTTTGGTGCACAATTTCATTTATCTCTTGATGTAATGTAAGACTGATGTACAGGTCCATTGTGCGACTCTCTGATCTGTACATGCTGGGAATCAGAGTTTTTGTTAAATGTTTAATTTTAATTCATTAAAATTAGTACCAGTAAGCATCGACTGGGCAGCCCCCCTTATATATTCATTTTCTTAAAAATAATCAGTTATTATTGTGAATGTCGTTATCTGTAAATTTTCGATACTACGCCCACCCCTTGTGTGTGGTATTTGTGGTTATTGTGCTCCGCCACAATGTTGTAGTCAGCTTGATGTTTGAAAACCTTTCACAGTTAACACAGCTGAATGCTTACTTCTTAAGTTGAAACAAGAAAGAAGCTTGTTTGCATTTTATTCAACACTAAAAATACTTAATTTCTTTATTGTATTTTGACAAGGGTATCAGGTTATTTTAATTGATAATTATTTAAGCCGTTGATTAAAAATAGCACATAATAAGCTTTTCCACTCGTCTTTTGGAAACCGTGACTGTTTTTCATTGTCATTTTGTTGATTTATACTAAGCTTAGGTAGGAGAACAACAATACAGAGAAACCTTGAAGAAGGAAGTGTTGCAATCGCCAAGTGTTTGTATTCTTGCATGTATACCGAGGCCTCAGTTCTCTACAAATGATAGCATTGTAAGTTTGTACTACTTTACTTAAATGTCAAGCTCGGCACCCTTGGGTACAAATAACTACACTGTCGTGCGCGAATGCTTTAATTTGAATACATGTTGGTATAATTTAGGTCCGTCTGATGGCATGTATGGAGACTGTGTCAAATTCTTTTACAGTGTATAATGTATACTTTTAGCATAAATCAGTAATATGTCACAAGTGGTACTGCACTTAACCCTTTCATGCATAGCGTCCACTACAGTGGGCAGCTATTTGACAGCTCTTTTCTAGTATATTCACAGGTGGAGATGGAAAATTTGTAATTTTACCAATTCAGGGGACATCAGTAAGTCATGCAATACACTATCACTTACTGTAGAATGAATATTTATATATGATAAACAGGAAAATAAAAATGCTACAGCCATATTTTATAGAATATCCATATAATAGAAATATGGGAAGCACATTTAATTAATCATTTTGAATAAACTATCAAAATACATTAAGAAAATAAGTAAAATTTGATTAAGTAATAAAAAAGCATCACTTTATATGTCTCTGGAAGTAAATTACTGTATGCAAAAAACATGTAGCACTGTTTCTTAATTCATGCATGAAAGAGTTAAGAATTTTATCGTGTTTGCAGCATGTCTGCATTATTGTACAGATTTTTGAAAGGAAGCTTGTGTAAGTCGGGTCACAGAGGTCAGATCTTTTGTGGGCTGATTTTTTTCTTTCTCTCTAAAATGTGATCAAGCTCTATAGATTTCCTTTTACGACTTATTGACTTTGATTGTAGTCTGATTTAATGGGAACCAGACCACCTTCGATCGTCAGTGTTATAGAGCTTTTAGAGCCATAACTTAATGAAACGTTGAAGAGAAAAGTAAGGAAAAAAGTTTTTTTGTGTATAAATGTTGCCTTTCCTTGTTGTCTTCTCATAAGCGTAAAACAAATATTGCGTTTTGGACCACTGATAAATCAAAAAAGGATTTTATGATGATGTAGGCTTGGCTTGTAGGGCTTATTTTCATTATTATTCCAATTTATTGTCCGTTAGAAGTCAAAAGAAAGACAAGCTTTAAATTTGCTTTATAAATGACAAAAGTTTGGGATGGTGATTGATTTTAATGATCTGCATTTTTTTTTCTAGACCTGATAAGATATCATTGTAGTGTCCTGATGTGTAAAGGGTTAAATAATCTTTAGATGGTTATCTAAATGGCAGAAAAACAACTTTTTTTTATCACTAACTGAATATT
>JBBDHI010000008.1:18849253-18870804 GCA_037177115.1 Craterocephalus stercusmuscarum | reverse complement strand
TTAATGCCCTGCTGTTTGACTTTACTGTGACTATAGAAACACTGCCCCTGCATGTTGTGCACTTCAGTCGTGTTTGTTCTTTGAACAGTTTTGTTTGGCTGTGTGTGGGGCCTCGTACGAGATGGACAGAGGCTCCGTTGTGAATATTGATGGATTTGAACAAGGCCGCGTTTTTCTGCAGAAACCGCTACTTGAATTGAAAGGATAATAGCTGATATGCCTTTAAGAGCTGTTGATGTATGTGTGGATTCAAAGGAGAAATGCATTGGACTCAAAGGTAGCTTAGCACATTTATCTGAATTATTAGTGGAAGGAAATTTGATTAAAATGGGGTTGGACTGTATCTTTTAAGCCAAGCTACCAGTTTTTTCATAGCTGAAGCCTCAAAGTTGCCGGCTGGGCTGCAGATAATTGCGACAGATAGTTTTTCTAGTTAAGGTCATGGAGCGCGGTTGTAGTTGAAGACTGTTCATTTGTATGTTCCTGACTTTTGCTTTGTGCCGTTATCCAGCAGAAGGTGTAAACTGGGCTGCTGCCATAAAGAAATGCATGCCTCGCTGTTATTCCTCTTCTCCACATGACTGACCAGTTAGCCTAATGTGCCCAGCTCAGTGGAGGGTCAGACAGTAAACAGATGCAGTCTTCTCACCAGACCACACACTTCCCGCTGTGCCTATGATTTGTGAGCTGGAAAATTGGCTGGAATGTCCCTCATTCCACCTGTGGAGGAAAATGTCTTTATTACCTTTTTATTATTTATGTTATGTCATGGAGCATATGTTCAGGAGTTTTGCTGCTGATGGCGAAGGCTAAGTTTGCTATCAACACAAGATTTTTGTTGCTAGCAGAAAATGCCCTCGAAACACAATCCAAGTGCTAGCTTATGGTTTTTTACAATTTCAGTGTACAAATGCTGTCCCTAGTGGTGACCTCCAGTATCGAGCGTTTTTGGCTGCGTCGTGCCACGGTCGTAGTAGGACATTAATGTGTGCGCCTGTGTACGCATTAAGTATATCCTTACCCTAATTTTTCACCAGTAGGGATGTAACGATTCACTCAAGCCATGATTCGATTCTCGATTTTAAGTTCTCGATTTTTGATTTTTTTATGTTTTTTTCCCCCCAATAAAATAGATTTTAGTTGTTTTATGGCCAAATGAAATGTTTTTCTTATACTTTATTTTTCTCCCTTGTTTAAAACTGTGACCTTCTATTCCCTGTTGTACTAAGAAAAACTTAACACCGAACAAATTATTATTATAGATATGGAAATGATGACAAAGTTTTGTTTTGAATGTCATCTGCCCAGATTGCACTGATGCATTGCATGCAAATCGATTTTCTTTTTTTCGACATCGATAGCCATTTAAACCAATTTGAATGGATTTTAAAGTGATTTTCGAAGTATCGTTACATCCCTATTCACCAGTAATAGTTGGCAGGTTTATCTGAAAACACAACTTAATTCCTCCCTGCCATCTGTTCAGCTATCATACTCCACATGTGGCAGGCAGCGTTGTAAACAATGGAGCCTTTTATTCTACATTATGTTGCCATGTCAGCACACACACTAATCCTTATTAATGCACAATAAACCAATAAAGGCAAACTTATTATTTAGATACATTATTGGATTTTGGCCTCTTGGCTAAATAAATCTGTATGAATATCTTCTAGGACTCTAAAAATCTGCCTGATTGGCGGTTGTTGTCTGATGAATAGAGGTTAGTTGCTGCCTCATATTAATCTCTTGTACTACATCGTTGTGGCGCAATACAGTTTAAAATGATCGAGACAGGAAAAAAATATGAAACCAAACTGCGTAATAAGTATAGTTTCGGTATTTCTGCTTTGGGGTGTGTGTGTGTCTGGGCGACTACTGACACAGCCACATATCTACTACTGGTGCAATATATGGCCATTAGTGTTTCCTTTGCCCTCACAGACAAATATTTTTAATACATTAGCTCATGTTTTTTATGGTCTTGAGTTTCAGTAGCAGCTCCACAAATCAACAGTGTAACCAAGGATGAGCACAGCCTCTTGTTGATGACAGCACTCCATATTTGACAGTGGCTCACAGCCAGCTATGTGGTTGCTAAACAAAGTGTCATTGAAGATGGTCTGTTTCTGCTCAAAGCCAGAGACAACGCCACATATTTTTGAGTAAAATACCCCCTCTAATTATTAGAAGGTTTTTTTCGTAGGATAATGTCTAGCTTCTTTGACCTTGGTTTTGTCCGTTGTAGAGCAAGCGTCTTTTGTCTTGCGTCCACCGTAATCGACAGTTTTAATCCACAAACTGGACCATGCATTTAAATCTTTCCTTACGTTATTATTTTAGCCTTTAATGATTCACTACATATAACTGATACATAGAAATGATCATTTTTCGTTGAATAATCAAAGTCTTTCCTCGCTTGTCTTTTCAGTTTGTCCAAGTAAGGACATCCGCAACAATGTGACCAACCTACAGACGCTCGAGAACTGCACCGTGATCGAAGGCCACCTGAAGATCCTACTCATGTTCAGGACCAAGCCAGAGGATTTCCGAGGCCTCAGTTTCCCAAAGCTAATGGTCGTGACCGACTACCTGTTACTCTTCAGAGTTTATGGCCTGGAGAGCCTCAGCGACCTCTTCCCCAACCTGACCGTCATCAGAGGCAACAACCTGTTCTTCAACTACGCTCTAGTGATGTTCGAGATGCTCCAGCTGCGAGAGCTCGGCCTCCACAGCTTGATGAACATCACCAGAGGGGCTGTGAGACTGGAGAAGAACCCAGATCTCTGCTATCTCGCCACTCTGGACTGGTCCAAGATCCTGGACTCGGTTGAGGACAACTATATCATGGCCAACAAGAATGAAAGAGAGTGCGGCGACGTCTGCCCAGGGACGGCGGCTGGAAAGACGACCTGCCAGACGACGACCATCAACGGACACTTCAGCGAACGCTGCTGGACACAGAACCACTGTCAAAGAAGTAAGCCGTCTTTTCTTGTTCTCTATATTTATACTAAAATAACTGATCTTTACGATTCCTCGTGAATACAGATGCACCGACTTCAGACTGACACTGACTTGTCCGTTTTCAGAGCTGAAATCAAACGTATACAAATGATTGAATATTCATCTGTAAAAACACATTGCTAATAAGTAATACTTCACATTTTCTCTACACTTCACATGAGACATCTCTGTGTCTCACATACATTAAAGGTCCTTGATATGGGTACGTGTGGAAAGTCTTACAAATGAATTACAGTAAATACCCCCTCTTTGATTAATCTAAAAGATAAAAGTACAAGAGAGAACATGGCAAAGTTTGGAAATGAAAACAAATATACCCGAAAATTGCAAAAGATAAATAAATTGTTCCTTGTAGTTGTTTTCAAAGCAGAAACCTTCTTCCACAGCATTTATAGGTAGGGATGCAACAATACCACTTTTTTTCAAACCGATACGATACCGATTCTTGCATCTGAGTAATTGCTGATACCGAGCACCGATACCAATAAAATAATTCAATGAATTGGAAGACAGCTTTCATTTTCGTCTCTGCTTTCAACAACACACTAAAGTGAAATAGATAGAACATAGAATATAAATAAAGTGACATAACAAAAATTGCGCTTAATAAACTGGGATTGGTTCCTGGTATTAATCGACTTTAACGAGTACGAGTGGTATCAATACTAGTATCGGTATCGATGCAACCCTCTTAATAGCCGATTTTACCCATTAGATATCTTGTAATTTCAAAGAAAGGTGGCCTTTAGGTTTAAAATATTTCCTTTACACTTTAGGATAGAAATAGTGTCTGACAGAAATGATTATATACTTTTGATCTGTTATTACTTTCTTGTCAAATACAATTTTTCCATGTGTTTATCGGCACCATCTCTGCATTTTCCCCCCTTGGTTTCTTTCCCTGTGAATTGCCACATGACTAACCAGCCTAACATTTACACAGTTCAGCTCCATTTGATTCAGAATAAAATTGACAAAGGCCACTGTTTATATGTTACTGAGTCAGAGTGAATGCAGTCAAAAAAAAATGGCTCACAAGTTGATTTGACAAAAGATAGTTGATGCTGAAATGTCAGATCTGTGTCATGTGTTAGGTTCAGTCAAGTAGGCCAAGTTGTGTGTTGGTGCAGCTGGAGCTGAACTCCATGTGGCAACCCCTAAACAGTCTGACTGTTTACTATTGAAACACTGTGTTTAGTATTTTCTTATGTTGTGTGAAGAGAGTAAAAGAGAAATTTGTAACTATTCCACATTTTTAAAAGGGTCCTCATGCTCTGTTGTGGCTTTTAATGTAAAACTAGAAGCCTTTACACATCGCTCTGCCTCAAAGTTCAAGTGCCAAGAAGAATTTTTCGCATGGGTGCTGGATCAACACCTTCGCTTGCACTATTACACAACACTGCTTACATTAGCTGAGCACCTTTTTTTAAACCAGTTTTTCAGAACGTCCTCCGGCTCCTTCACCGATGTTTGTTTTGAGCAATACTGAAATGGAGATCATTGCGGAGCCAGTCATGGTCTCTTAGGATGTTTCTTAGCTTCCTTGTCACTAAAGAGTATTTTATAGTTTTCTAGCTTGAGGTTACTTAGTCGCCGTTACCAGAATTGCCTACATATGTGTAAAATAAGCTCAGTTGTCGTAATGTCAAACTGTTGTTGCATAATCAGCCTTATAGCAGTGATAATTTCCTAATTGTGTGCCAGCTTGTGATGATGAATTAGGACCAGATGCCGATAGGGGAAAAAATAATTTCCAACCAAGAGAAAGCATTCTGCACAGGCTGGGCCTGTGGTCCTGTGGTCTGAGACTCGTGGTTTTTTTGCCTCCTTTCACTAAAGCTTGAAAAGGCCCGTTAAGCACCAGCTAGAACCACAGGACAGAGTGCATTGCTTTCCATGTGCTCCTCATATACACTGCTCTTTACAGACCTCCTGTAGTGCTGGAAGCAGCTTACTTTTTCCAAACTTGCTTGTTTTTTTTGTTTTTTTTTCATCTCTCATCTCAGACCTGCTGATAATGAGTTTGTGACATAACATCATGTGAGTATAAATGTTTGAACCGCCTCCCAAGGCAAATAATTTTATTATCTTGAATACACATTAAAATAGAGTTGATATATATTTTTTTTAAATGTTTTGATTAGATAACCTCAGTTTGTGATGTTATATTAAAAGGAAGCTTTGCACTGCAGTGGTAGCTGTCCGAGGTGACTATGGGTCACACTCTTCTGTTGTTTGTGTGTGTGTGTGTGTGTGTGCGTGTGCGTGTATACACCAACTGAAAACAAAGCTGCACAACCATGTGGTTTGGCTGAGGTCCCATGTTTGGAGTCGCAACCCATTTCTCTTCCCTACTTCTATAACCGAGTGAATTTAAGCTTCTCCTTGAGCAGCCGCTGCTAATTTCCCCCGCTTTTTACACCAAATTGGGAACTTCCGCTCAGCAAAGTGACAAAGTAAGGTTGCGGGAGATTCTTATTACCAAAGTTGATTAGATTCAGCTGATGGCACGTTGACAAACATGGAAGATTTTAGCTGTAAAAAGGAAACAACAAATAAAAGGATCTGGCATATTATTAAACAAAATAGTCTAATTATGATTTAGACCTATAAAACTATCTGCACCACAAATGTGGTAGCAGATTATAATGGGAGGCTGAAACTGGGAAGTAATAGACCAGTGCCTAGTATCTCATATTGAAAATCAATGTAACCAGCGATTAATGTAATTACCACAATTACTACCATTTAGTCTGTATCAGAATTAGAGCCTGATAAAGATTTTTTGAGGCCGATACCGATATTTGGGACTTCAAAAAACAATATTTGGTATATCAGATATATCAGCCAATAAATTAAATTATCAGCCGATATATATCAGCCAGGATATATTTTTTTAATTAACTTTACATAGGATATGTGTCCTGTCTAACGATAGTCCAACTTACATCTTTATAACCAGTATAATTCAAGACTAAGAAACAGAACTCTAGAGAATTAAATGAACAACTTTAATTTGAACAATGTCAACATAAAAATACAAACACTGTGCAGAGATGACGGACGCTCTCTCTTTGAGATTTCAGGTCTGATTTTCATAGATACATATGAAGGTAGATCTGCTGTTCAATCATGCTGTAACAACACTTTAAAGATGTGTTCGGGAGGTTCTCTGATGTGCCCCAAATACCCACTTTGCTCGGTACTCTGGGCCAGTCGGTGGTCAAGTCACACAATACATGTAAACCTGGAAAAGGAAAAATTACACACATGCAGTACTTTTTTTCTCCTTTTGCTTTCAAGAAGCCGAATTTTCTTGTAATATTCCAACATGTTCTCGAGCAATAACTCCCTTAATTTTCAGATAATTGGGATTTTTTTTTGTTTATCCATTTAACACTGACCTATGAACTTTCTTTGCATCCTATTTAAAAAACACATGGTTCTTTTTTCAATGTTGCATCCATGGAAAATACAGAAAATAACACAAACTTATGAGGCGATTCTTTAAGAGCTAGCAGCCAAGAACTTGACATGCTATGATGTACAAGAAACTGTGGAAGCTGGATAAGTGAAGGTCACATGAATATGTTTCAGACCATACAATCCATCCTGAGCAGATGAATAGTATCTGAAAGTGATTTCCTTATGAAGTCAAGAGATGAACATTAGCTGTTTGCTGAAACCTTATCAGAAATTATTTCCATGGATGGGTGGCTTTCAAGATGCTATTGTTAAGGAAGACAGTACTTATAGAGTAATGAATCCTCCCTTGCAGTAGTATGGGATCATACTTTTGGACAAGAAGCCCTGAGAGTTATTTGTGAAGATGAGTCAAAGAAATTATAACAATGTTTAAGACGGTTTAGGAGGTTCTGAAGAATACATATGAGCATAACCAATGTTACATTTTTATGCTTGTAGGATTGTACAAAATCAGTTTTCACCATTTTACATATCATTTCCATGCACGCTTGTAAGTTCCAATAAGTCAATGTGCTTATTTTCTATTATCTTGGCAATATATAAATAAATGAAAAAAAATCAAGACTTTTTTTTTAAAGTAGTAAACAACATGGCAGATATGATGATAATGAAGCAATGTTTGCTTGATAAAGATCTATTCAGTGAGTCGGGGGCTAAATTAGGTGAGAAAGCTTGTGTGTGTGACTCCCTGGCGCAGAAAGAAAACCATGTGTCACATTTAGTGAAAGCATGTTAATGGATGATTACGAACTTGTCCCTACCTGTTGAAGAAATTTGGGCTCTATAGCTGCAGGTCTTAAGAAGTTTTGGCATCACATAAAAGAACATTAAAAATGCCTCGTATGAAATAAACAAACCCCTTAAATATCTTCTCTTACATATCAAAGGCTGTTTTGCTTCTAAGATTTTTGCATTTTTACATAGTGTTTTTCAGACTTTGGTGATAAGTCTGAATGTTTTGGTCGTGGATATTGGGCTCAAGAAGGGCCTTTTGAAGAGCAATGAAACCTGTTACTACAGCTTTGATTATGGGGAAGTTCATTTTTTCCTAGTTTCCCATTTTTTAGCCTTTTATTGCCCATCTGCTGCTCATCTCGACACACTGTTGGATCGATCGATTATCAAAATCACAGGAATTCATACACACTCTACGTTCTCTGATGTGTGTGGACATGCATCATGTAATTCAGGACATTTCCCAATACTACTTACAATCAGAAATGACTCTTGTTGTCATTTATGATTGTAAATGACAAGAGACTGGAATTCTCTTGAATTCTCTTAAAACTGATCATTTAATGTTTTTTTTTCCACCATAAAATATCTGAATTTCAATATTTTTGCATTTCTTGCCCATTAGAAAGCCCGGCCTGTTCCCCTCTCTGTGAAAATGCTTCTGTCGCACACCCTCCGCAACACTCACGGCATCGCGTAGTAAATTATCCTGTCCATCCCTGGTGGCCAGTATTTTATGAGACATCTTAATTATCTACCCTCAGCCGCTGCTGTTGGGGTTTGGAAGGTCTGTTCCATTTTTAATAAGCTCTTATACGATTCATTACATCTCTCAAGGCAAGACAAGTTTATTTGTATCGCACTTTTCCTGCACAAAACAACAAATCAAAGTTTAACTTTTTCGTCCATTGTCAATACGCATCTCGTGTTCAGGTCGTGGGTAAACACCCCGGCTGTTTTGAACACCGTGGCTGATTCAGCAAAGAAACACAGGGAGAGACATAACAAACATACAATCATAAGAGAGAAAGGGTCAGAGCAAACGATACGACACAAGTCAAGTTAAAACCATCTTTTATTGGCAGTACAGGTATGATGATGCTGGATTACATGTCACATTTTCCACGCATCCTCCCTATTTTGTTCCTTCCATGAGGAGGGTTGAGGAAAAAAATATTTTTTTTAGATGTAAGGACCAAGCAGCCAATGCACCCTGTTTATATTCTCCGAACATATCACAGATGTATTCTGGGCCTGAACTGTTCCGGATGAGCTGCAGATGTTCGACGTTCGCCTGCAGGTTCAGAGCATGTGCTGGGCGTTGGCGACAAGTCAGTCAGGTCGAGTGAGGACTGGGTGCCAGACCTGTCTTGATATGGAGAGTCCAAATTTACCCTGGGCTCATGTCACATGTCTCTCCGCCAATCACGAGATGAACTTCGAGAGATTTGTCAGGGTCAGTGCGTATGAGTGGGACAGTAATACAGACGGACTGTAAATCACTGTGGGGGACATAACCTCTGCGTGTGTGCAGACAGCCAATGGCCTTTGTTTAGTCTTGCTGCTAGGAAACAGGAGAGTAACATTGTGGTGTAATCGTAGATATGAAGACATCAATCTTTTATTCTGGCTGCGTCGGAAGGAAAAGCGAGGTCGCCGGTCGCTAAGCGGGTGAAAGGACGAGCCCGCCTAAGCATACACCTCAGCTATCCTCTGCTGACCTTGTAGGCTCCTGACGCAACGGCCAGCGTTGGCGCCGCGATCCTTTTCCATGCCAAACAATAGCGGTTGTAGGAGTTCATGGAGTGTTCTTCCCAATTGTTTCCCGTCTTTGTTGGTCTACTTCCCGTCTGAAGTTGTGAATGGACACCAAGGCCTAGAGGGCCGCCTCGGTTGCAATCACTTTTATGAGACCGAAATACTGAAAGGTGACCTGTGAAGGTCAGCAAGGCAGGAAGGAAGGCAAACTTAGCTTCTAGTTAAGTTGTCTTTGGGGAAAAAAAGAGGATATTTTTGCAAACTTTTATTATTTGGAGATGGAAGTGAACCCTGGTCTGACAAAAACCTTTTAAGATTGTGGCTTTTTATGTTAACTTTGTAGATTGTGCTCCTTATTAGCATTTATATTTTGTAAACTGTCACTGTAGGTGTCTTTGTACTTTCAGCCAATCTCAATATCCTGATGAGGTTTATGGATTTATTGCCTGTAGCGTTGCCTCTATAAAATAAAATAAAATTGATTTGAAAGCCAAGCCAGGTATTTCCTCCTTGGTCACTTCATTCTTGGTCATTGCTAACATTCACCCCATTGAATATGAATCTATAATGTTTAAATCCCCAGTTTTTTTGCAAAGGCGAAAGGTCAATTCAAAGAAAGGCGGTAAACTGTCTGGACCTCCATGTGTGGAAGAAATTATGTTCTTGCAGAGCCTAAGCAGCCACTGGACTGGGAACCAGTCGCTGAAACAAACATTACCCTTCTGTACTCTGCCTTAGATACATTTGCTGTCACAACTCTGTTACACCAACCGGTGTGATTTTTATTACAGGCCTGCAACCTCTGTTCTGTGATTTCACATAACCAAAGCCGAACGTCATCCACCCCAGTTCTTTCTCTGCACACACATATGGCCGATGCGTTTCCTACGATGTATGGGATATAGATTTAGTTTAACAGCTAACACTTTTTTTCTGTATAAAGAGGGATTCAGGCCAGGCATCATGTCTGAATTCCTTTCTTTCTTTGTTTCTGCTCTCCTGCTGGAGCTGTGTTCAACTCATCCGTGAGCTATTTGTTTTTCTTTTCGTACCACAGAGAGGGGCCTCTTCTTTTTTATATTCAGTGTGGAAAATTTTAATGAAATGAAAGATAATTTATTCATTGCACTAGTATTTTTACAGTTTCATTTAAGCAAAAGTTGGATTAAAAACTCCATAAAATTGTGACAGTGCAGAAACATTTGATAAAGTGGTGTTGAGATCTGATTTATAACCACTGGAGCTGCATCGATTCACATCAAATGAGCAAAGTTGCTGTTTGTTTGAATTACCTTTGGCAGATTTTGAAATGCACACCAGACAAGTCTGT
Source organism: Craterocephalus stercusmuscarum (assembly GCA_037177115.1). Lineage (NCBI taxonomy): Eukaryota > Metazoa > Chordata > Actinopteri > Atheriniformes > Atherinidae > Craterocephalus > Craterocephalus stercusmuscarum. The sequence continues at coordinate 18,860,468 of JBBDHI010000008.1, read as the reverse complement.
TATTCACTCGTCATGCTATGTACGCTGCTGCGCCCTTACATCAAGGAGGCAGATAAAGAATAACTCTGTCTTCTGTTTAGGGACCTCATAACCCAGTTAGGTCTAGTCTGTAGTTTATATTCTGGCCCGTTTGACCCAATTACCGTGGCCCGGCTGTGGTTTATAATTGGGTGGGGGTGAAAAAATAAGCCAGACAAGATCTGACAAACCCTACAAGTTGGAAAAAATGGGCTTCTTTACTTCTACCTCTGCTTCCACAGTCTACTCGTGGTTAATTATGCAGAGTGCTCTTCTATAACCCTTAAGCTAGCCTCACAGCCCCCCGCACACACACACACACAGAGTGCCTTTCTTTGAGCTGACTTAACTGCTCTGGCACTCGGGCTTGTGGAGCTGCACCCTGCAAACCCTCTCCATTCAGCTACTGGAGCCATTCCCATGGAATCCCAGACATTTCAAGCATTTGTTAAAGCTGGGCCGACAGGCGTTTCTTCACCGCTGTACACGCTCACATTCACCCAAGCCATTTGGTTTCAAACAACTCTTTGCTGTTTAACTGTGAGCTTAATCACATGCTCTAACAAGCTTTCATCCAGTTGTTTGTAAAAAAAAAAATCACATTTTTACTGTTAAACAAGATCTGCACAGTTTGTATTAATAATCTTTTATTATTGCTTGGTGTTTGGTAGCTTTTGTTATTGTTTTTTCACTTAAGCCTGGTGGGGTTGTTTTTTTCTTTAGTTTTTTTCTCTTTTTCCATCAATGTGCATGATGTTTAAAAATAAAACAAACGCCTCACTCCATTAAATGGGACTGATGAATCAGATCCAAGTGCTTATGTTTTTATGTTGTCTGTACTGAGGGCTACAATGAAGACATACAAACATTCACTGTTGCTTATAGAAACTGGGGTTTTATAAAGGAAAGCAGTCAAGTTCTTAGTATTATTTTGTACTCCGAGGATCTAAAATAGAGATATCAACTGTGAAATTTTTCATTTCAAAAATTGTTTTTTTTATGGTTACTCATTTGGATTTTAATTTGTTTGTAAGTTACATTTTCAATAAATGTCTTCCTGCTTCATCTGTCCTTGAACAGCCCGAACCATTTCCCAAATCGAGGCAATTTAATGTTCTTATAAAAGTAAATTAAATCGACCTCCGTGAATCTCTGGTACCGTGATTATTCTCTTCCTGCTTACATTTCTTGCTTACTTCTACTTCTACTCCTGTTAAAGTCAGCAGTGCTGGTTAATAAAAGACAAACAGCGCTGTGATGTCACATTATTAAACATAAATGCTTCTGATATCATTAACAGGTAGTCCAGTTAAACCTTTGTAGTAGTGATGATTTCACCCTTGCACTGGGCTCTGGAAGGAAATGAAGGTTCAAGGCTCTGCTGTGCGTCATTTGCCTGTCAAACAGGCAGCGTAATTGCCCATCAATGGGCGCACAGTGTTTATCATTTCTATTCCAGTCACGGACAAACTGGATATCCTGCCTTCGGATGACAGTAGTGGCAGGGGGACATTAAAAACAAAAAGTGCTTTTCCATGTTGTTGATGTGTTTTTGTTCTATTAACGGAGGCTGGAGCTGGTTAATGAAATTGTTTACGGTTCCTGTTGCTCCTGAGCCGTCTTAACCGAGCCCTGCTGCTGTTGAGTCAGACCGGCCGACACGTGGCTTACCAGGAAAAATGAGACAAATAAACCCGATAATCCAATCCTGCTTTTTTATGAAGTCACGTCTGCATGGCTGTACTGATATTTTTGTGTGGTGCGTTTTAATTTGTCCAAAGTTTGAATTAGACCTGTTGCCGGATGTTTAGACTTTTCATTCGTATTTTGTCACATTTTGTTTTTCTCTTACACATAATTAAGTTATTAAAATGTAAAAGAACTCAGTTACACTCTGTACCCTTATTACCAGACATTCCGTGGACAGGATATGACAAATAAAAATTTATTTTACTTAGCTATACTTAATTGGAAAGCCAAGATTCTTGAGATCTGAAAGATGTAACTCATTGCAGACTTCAATACTCTAACACTAATTTCAGGCCAGTCGCACATGGAGTTTATTTTCTAAGTACTCCAAGAGCAGACTCAAATTAAAATTTTATTTATGTAGCACTTTTCATGCTACAAGCAACACAAAGTGTTTTACATAATAAAACAATATATATTAAAGAAAAACAATCTTCCTCAATATAAAACTGAATTCACTTTTGTCCCACATGCACATATATACGCACAACCGACATTACACACTCCCACCAATAAATAAAAACGCATAAGATTAAAAAAAAAACCTCTTGATTAAAACTCATGCGGGCGCTCTTGTAAGGAAACGGTATAAATTTGTGGACCCGTCCACACTGGAGGCAAACACATCCATTGTCCATTTCATACAAGATGATATGCTGCAACAAAGATGTTCGTAGAACCTCAGCAGTGATCCAGTAAAATAGTTTGTCCATAACTGGTCTTTTTCTGTTAAAAACAACCATTTCAGGTAAAATAATCGCAAGATTTGAAGGGGATAATCATGTTTCTGCTATGGAGATAAAAATAAATGTCAATTCAGTTCACAACAATTGTTTGTCTGTAGTTCTATTGTTTTTATTATTATTTGTGCAAATAAGATAATATAAATAATTTTTACACTATTTTAAGTTTTTATTTTCTTTGTTAGATCATAAAATGTTCAAACTGGATCGTTATGAATTTTGTTTTCAACTAAATGTTATCAAAACACCCAACGTTCACCTTTACAGCAATTCAATTTCAACATCAAAGCTCTAATATCGTATAATTGATCATGAAGTTCATCTCTTTGAATATGTGTATCGGCTGATAACAGCATTCGTGTTACAGAAGGAGCTGCAGTAGGCTTAGAGCTGGTGGATGTAGAAATGGGGACTACTATCACATCTGTTCCTCACTAGTAGAAAGGAAGCCAAGCAGCTCTATATCAATGGCAGCCATTACTGTGTATCGGTGCAGAGACGGGAGTCATCGCTGCCTCAGGTGAGGTGAAATCTGAGTTGCCGAGGGCCCTGCGGCAGCCGTATTCTGTTTCAGAACTTGTTGAAGGTGTTGTACGGCGCTTTTATTTATTGTATTAAAATTGAACAAAGGATCTTGTCATTACATCAGCCATGTTGTCTGTAAATATGCGCCGCTTGACGCCATATTAATTTATGCATATTCTCAAGATCCAAAAAGTTCATTATTCAGTTTATTTAGGTTTCCAAAACCACATGCCAGAGGAATAGAGCATGGAAGAGCAAGGACAATGAAGGAGCTGTTACTTCTGATGGTTTACTGAATGCTTTCAAAGATACGGTTGCAGTGAGCTGAGCACAGGCTCAGTCCTGTGTACAGTTTAGACATGCACCAGCAAGCCACTTTTTAAAACCGGGTTACATGGTCAGCAGACCAGATAGTCTTGGCCAGTGGGGAATGGTTGCTGTGTAATGTGTTATTTATCATAAAAGTGTTTTTATATCAACAAAAACGTTGTTTCATGTAAATGACATGATTGTCTTTTTGTTTTTGTTTTTTAAAACCAACCTTTCTTCATTATCTTGTCACCTAAGTAGTGTGTATTAGTAAAGTGGTCATATTTTAAACCCTTGCGCAGTCTGCTGTGGCTTTACTATCGAAGTTGTGCCTTTTTATTACAATTGTTTAGAATGATCAGAAGTGTGGAAACATAAGATCCCCATTTTTCAAAAGCACTTTGTACTTCCTCAGCGCCTTTCTTCTGGGCCTTCAGCAAAAACTTTCTTTCATAAGAAACTAAACACTACCCTTGTCATGGCCGTGGAATTTTAATTACCAACCAGCACACCACCACGTCCCTGTTTGGCATGTTCTCTGGTCCAATGTGATCTCAACACCGAGGGCCTGAATATGCTGTTGTTTCATCACTGCCCTAAAAGGAAATTGGAAAAACTTACCACAAAGGATTTTTATAGAGGTTTGTGGTTAATGAAACATGCACACCTTTTTCATTTTAAGGCTGAAATCCGTGTTTTTCTGTGAGGTAATTTGAGTGTCATGCTCTATTTTTATGCGACTGGGCTACTAATTCTGTACTCTATTGAAATGTTGGTAGAAACAACACAGAAAAATGCTCCTATTTGGCTGCCGAGCAGTTCAAGACAGCAGACCGGGACCTCTTATGAACTGTGAGAGACATTCTTTGCAGGAAATTCCTTCTGCTTTTTTGACACCCCGCATTGTTAGAGCTTGGTTTTGGTTGGCACGCTGCACAGATCTTTTTCTACACCTCTAGTTTCCAAGTTGGCACTATCCCGACAGGGGTGTATTCATCTATGTAGCACTGGGGCCTGGAGCGGTGTTGGTTTGTTGTTGCTGTCCGCTTTGGGCCTCAGGGATTCAGGATCTCATTGTACAGCGCTGCCCTCTTGTCTGAGTGAAACCTCAGCTAATGAGATAAAAAGCCAGGCATTTCTGCAGCATTGTTCCTCAGCCTTCATGTGATCCTGCTGCACTTTGCACAAACCGCATGACGAGATCAGTCAGGACCTGAACAGTGTCAGCAGAACCGGACTAATAGGTAAAGGAGTTCAGGGACTTTTCTTTTTTCTTTTTTTTTTTAAGTTCAGCTAGCTACAAACAGACCTAAGTCCAACTTATCTGCGAATGTCTTTCAAAAACGAAAGAAAAAAATGAAAAAACTGTTGATTTATTGTTACTAAACAAGCATACTAATGCTAATGCTCCTCATAAACTTCTCCCCTTTCAAGCATGATAGTGATCATGAAGAAAATGGGCATGTGTTAAGAGATTAGCATATTTTAAGGAATGAATAACAAAAGTCCTTCCAACGGCCTCCTAGGTGTCCTGGGAGATCAAAGGTGGCGTGGCTGAGCTGCACTGTCTCAGCTCTTCAGCGTCTCAGCCCTTAAAACTGTTTTTGGCAGTGACACAAGAAACAAGTCTATCTCCTTCAGTGTGGTCACTTCTTTTGCCATTAATGAAACCTTTATGATGCCTGGATATGAATAATTATTCAGGATGAGTAGCAGCGCGAATTCTAACTCTTCCAACACTGAAATGATGAAGGTCCTCTACTAATTTACTACGCTATTCTGATTAAATATTTTGCATCAAGCTGTTTAAAATGTGTTGGTATTATATAAAAAAGTTGGCTCATCTGTGTTCTGCCAGTCCAAGATCACATGTTTGTAATTGTAAATAGTGATGGTTGGAAATAAGCAAGCAGTAAAAAGAAACTATTTATGTTTACTTACCAACAAAAGCATTTATAAAAACAGCTGTCGTACGTAGATTTTGAGCCAATGATCATAGTTGTGATATATAGTCATGCCTGTTTTTATGTAAAATGATAAACAGTTAAATCGTAACTTTAGCTTCACAGAATAGAATAGCTGAATTCATATTTTATTGAAACAATAGATCCTTTTCAAACTTATTGATACAAAATGTCTTTTACTTGGGTGGCAATTGCATCTGAAAGAAGAGCTGTGAGTGTTTTCAGTTATGTTATTGTGAATGGATGTATCTCCAAGTCTCTGAAGCAGTTGAAATCAGCAAAAACTCCCAAAGACTGGCAGACATGACGAGACAGGATCGATCTCCTGAGGCTCCGAGCTGTTCAGCACCATATGAACAAAGCGCGAGTGTCTCGAGCATGACCCCGTTATTACAGAATGCACCTCGTTTCAAGCGCAATCTCTCTTCTTTCCTTTTTTCCTAACATGAATGTGAATCATAAACAAATAAACAAACAAACAAAAGAGCAGCTTCTGAATTCACATTAGCAAAAGGAGCTGTAGCGTAGCGAGTAGACTGGAGCTGTGTGGCTCACTTTTCTCCTGCTTGTTTCCATGTGGCGGGTTTCTTTGCATAGCTCCCCCCTCTTTACTGCTGTCTGTCTCTAACGGAGGAGAGACACAAAGGGTTAAACTGTGTGCCTGTCTTCCTTGGAAATGGGAGAGGCCAGTTGAATGGCTAGCTTTAGCAGCTAGCCAACACATTGGCTAAGGCTGAGGGTGGATCTGCTGCTGGGCCTGTGCTACGGCATGGAGCCCTGCTGGAGGATCAGGAGTCACTGAGGGCAACAAGCAAAGCTTTTGTGTACATGTGTGTGTGAACATGCATTTGGTGAGAAGTTGAAAGGTGGCTTTTTAAACTCACTTTAAAAACTAAATATTTCACAAAGTTTCACTTCTTACTTGGAGAGAATCGCTTTTTATGATGGTCCTTTTTATGACGCACATGAAAGGTGGTTATATCATTTGTTTTTGAAGCACTGTGCCCCTTTCGCTTCCCTCTCACACTCCCATTCTCATATTGCTGCTGCCCTCCCCAAACACACACTCCTCTTGCACTTCATGCTCACCTCAGTTAATGTGAGAGGACAGCAGGTCCATGTTGTTTTGTTCATTTAATGGCTGACCACATGACACTAATGAAGCCAAATTATTGCAAAAAAAACAAAAAAAAAAACAGCTGCTTCCTGCCTTACTGGCTCATCTTTCCTTGGTTCAACGCGTCAGTTCTTTATTCTTACATTCAAGGTTGGTCTTTCCTTTTCAGACTCGAGAGGTAGTGGTCATCTATACATCCAAGTAGCGCCCAACACCACAGTTGAAAGGCTAGATGGGCGCTGCTTCTTGATCTTCAAAAGATAAGAGACAAATGAAGGGGTTTGATGAGAAAGTGGAAATTAGGATTTGGCTTAAATTTGGCTTTCTGGTAGCAAGTTGGTCTGCTGTATGCCCCTCCATAAAATTTCCATCTATAATTGCACCATTTGTCCTTGTACCTGCATTCAGGCCATAACAACACATACATCTAAACTCAGGTACTCACATACCGGTGAATCAGCGCAGCCAAATGTTATGTAACAAGCTGTTTTAGGGGAAAGTTACATGTGTACACAGCCAACCTTCATACTTGTGTCATTGTCCTTAGTTTTGTTTTTATTTTTTCCCCCTCAACTTGTCCTGGTTAACATGCAGCCAGACCACCAGTCTGCCTGCTGTGTTGTGCTGAATACATTTATTTTCCCAAGAGGAGCTTTGTGGCTCAAGATTATTCCTTATCTTTACATTTGTTTGTTGCTGAATTTACATTTTAATTGTGGAAGAAAGACAGGATGGAGCAAAAGAAAGAAAAGGAAAGGAGAGTAAGCAGAAGGGAAAAAGACAGGGAGACACCAGATAGAAAGCAACAGCATCGGCTGTTCAGTCTAAACAGGAAAAAACTGACAACCAGCTGTAAAGAAATGGAAAACCACTAGCAACATCTTCAAGAAAAACAAAGCTGATAATCATCAGGAGCACCTACAAAAACACGGACAACAAAAATATCAGCTGAAAGAATACATGAACATAACTGTGGTGATTAAACCAATGATGCATAAGAGTAAACGTGGGGGTAAAGCATCCGCCAAATATCATCAGTAGGGATGTAACGATTCAACAAAATTAATTTTAGTTAATTTATGGCCAAATTAATTGTCTTTTTCTTATATTTGCCTTTTTCTCCCTTGTTTAAAACTGCGACCTTCTATTGCCTGTTGTACTAACAAAAATGAACACTGAACAAAGTATCATTATAGATTGGAAATTATCATAAATCTTTTTATGAACAAAAGTTTTGTTTGTTTTGATCGTCTGCATTGATCGCATTGATGTATTGCATGCAAATCGATTTTCCTTTTTTCTACATCGATTGCCATTTAAACCAGTTTGAATCGATATTAAATCGATTTCTGAAGTATCGTTGCATCCCTAGTCATCAGTAACCACAGAATAATGATCAGTGATCATGTGACTCCAACTGGGCTTCTGCAAAGATCGAAGGCAGACCAGAGGGCCCCCAGTACCCAGGAGACCACCCCAAAGCCAGCCCGCCACCACGCATCTGCCCAGGAGGCCAGTGTGCCTCATGGCGATGAGGCACAGACCCCCTCATCCCAAACAGAGATACAGATACATTATATCATCTCAGTATAAAATCAGCTATATTATATAATATTTTTCCAGTATAAACAACTTTTCCCCCAAAATGCATCCCCACAAGTTTGCAGCTGTGTCTGGTCTTTAAAGTGTTCTCTTATAAATGTGGTTTACACGTAAACAAATGATTTGCCATTTTAAACTGGAGCAAGCATAATTTGTATTTAACATGTGCTGAGACTGCTTGAGCTTCCATGTTGTGTTGGAGCACACAGGGTAAATTTCCACAACGTATTTTCTCACAGGTACCAGATAATCAAGATGACATCCTGCTGGTGCTACTCATGTGTTCAGTTGTATCGGGTCAATAGGTGGTCCCAGAATGTGTCACCAGGACAGATTGCGTTGGGATTATCTGAAAAATGCTGATACAAGTGTTTCAATGTACACTCAGTCCATCCCAAATCTGTTCACACCTGTAAAGCATTGTTCACTTCAGGTCAGATTACCCAGGAGGCCTGAGCTGCTTTTCATTGGATAATTTGGGGCTCATTTATTGTGTGGCTTTTCAACTTAGAGCTTAAAAAATAAATGTATATTTAGATATACATTGTATCATTCAGTTATGTTTTGCATTGTTTTACACAGTGCTCTATTATATTTTAAAGTGCCATACAACTCAAATGGAAGCCTTATTTATTCGGGTAACATTTTTAATATCTTTGAATGACTATATTTATAGATAATAACCATTTTATAAAAATAATCCCTATGAAGAGCTGCTGTCAGAGGCCATCTTGGTATTACTATGTTGGGATGTTTCACAGCTCTTCTGTTGCAAATTCGCTGTCTTTCAGCACAAGTTTGGACTCTAAAAAGCTCTCATAGGAACTAAAATCTGGGATTTATTCTTTTCTTCTTTAAATGCCATTATTTCCATCTGCGTTACAGTAACCGGGCCTTCTGGAGATAACTCTCTGCCTTTTGTCAACCAGCATTGGACCCCCGCTGTTTGTATTCACTTTGCTTGTTGGCCAATGGCAGATGGTCCTCTGGGCGGTTGGCACTGAAGAGGGATTTCCCTCCTGCTGACAGAGTGATTTGATCAGATTAAATTTATGAGGAATTCAAGAGATTAGGGTGTACTATAATTTGGGAGTGATTAAAATCAACTGTTATTTGGGGAGCTGAGATGAAAATATGGATGATAAGCTTCTGCTTCCTGTGCTTCTCCTCCTGTACCGCACACCTTACCTCCTGGACATAAACCTCTGGTCGTTTCATGTCACTTTCATTTCATCTGCCGAGTGCCCTCGCTAACCCGACCTTCTTCTCTCCCTGCAGTGTGCCCCGCTCAGTGCAAACACCGGCCGTGCACTAAAGCTGGCGAGTGCTGCCACGACCAGTGTCTGGGCGGCTGCCTGAAGCCCAACTCAGCCAGTCACTGTGTGGCCTGCCGTGGCCTCCAGCATGAGGGCAACTGCGTGGAACATTGCCCAAACAACTACTTCACTTACAAGGACTGGCGCTGCGTCTCCTTCGCCTTCTGCCAGGATCTGCACAACAGATGTAAGAGGGAGAAGGAGCGCAGCAAGAACGCTGACTGCCACGAGTACGTCATCCACAACGGCGCCTGCATCCCTGAGTGTCCCTCTGGCTACACAACTGTCAACTCCTCCTCGTAAGTGGACACTCGAGTCGGTCTGATGGGCTCTTGAAGGCCTGCGGGGAAGATGTGTGATCAGTGAAGCGTGCTTAATATTTAGCATGAAAACGCTCAGAAGCATACATAGGAGCTTACTGACGTATTCATTCTCAGTGCTGCATATAGTTAAAGATAAAAATAACGCCTTGCACATTTGCTCTTCATATAGGATGAACGGAAAGCTCTTTCAGGGATGTGATCAATAATAAAGGATTGAAAAACAATGCAAGACTACAGCTGAAAGATTCAGCAGTTAAATAGGAAGAAAAGATGCAACTCAGAATCTGGTTTCATCCCTCATAACGACCCACTTTGCAGACAGAAGAAAATACACAAGACTCAACAAAGGAAGACCAAAGACATTTGTAGGAGGGGATTGAAAACATCTTCCCATGCACAGTCAGTCTGTGCTGAAGTGTGCTGAATCTTGCATAGTTTGCAGCTTCAGTTCTGTTCTTAGTGAATGGCGGTGCAGGAACTGATGGTCTGCTGAGCTCAGGCTTTGCTCTATATTTGCCCCCAAACAAACCTCTTTATTCTGTGTATGTGTGTGTTTGTGAAACCTCAGACAGCTAGGTCAAAGTGGTGCAGCACAGTAAAGTAAAAAAACACAGGCTGGCACATGTGCTTGACTCAGTATCGCACGTTTTAATGTTGCTTGCTTGTTCACCAGGTGCTGCAGCTTGCGTTGCGTTACAGGCATTGCTGGGTTGGTGAATGCAGGCACTTAGACAAACCCCATCTTGAAGTTGCATTAGAATATAGAGGCTACCTATTAAAGAAGGTCTCGACCTGCCAGTGACCTTCACCGCCTCCCTCTCTTGTACCTTCTCTGACCGTGACAGGGCTTTAGGTGAGTGCGCCTGCAAGCACAAAGTCCAGACAGCCATAATCATTCTGCTCAGGCAGAGGTTGGGAGTGTTTTTATGTGACACCACAACTGACCAGGAGTTAAGAACCAGGGAGATGTGAGAAGCATTCAGTATAGATTGCTAGTTCTCTGTGGTGCTGGGCCACAACTCTTCTGGTCTGCTGCAAACAAAGAGGGTTTATCTGGCGTGCAACTACTGCAGCAGAGTCCAGACAGTCTGTCATTGTCAACAGTTATGGCTAGGAAAAGCAGTCGTGCTACTGCTGCGGTGTTTGTGGCGTTACGTGTATTTAACCTTTATTAATCCACCGAGGATTTGCCAAGTACATAATCTCCATTTGAACAACGTGCAGCTTCACATTCATAGAGTCACATGTGATGCATTTACACCTGACAGGCTACTAGAGAGCAGATGGTGCTCTAGTGGAACAGCTCACGGTAAAGAGCCTGGCTTTAGTGCCCTGCAGCCACAATAAACAGAAGAATTCTTCAATTTCCTCTTCTTAGTTTTCCCAGTACATATGTATGTATATATATAGATATCTATATATGTATGTATTTACTATACTCACTGTAATCATCACTTTAGATTGAAGCTCTTTTGCTTGAAGATAATTATTTTATATTGCACATGTATAGTAAATACATACATATATAGATATCTATATATATACAGAT